>JAOEGS010000565.1:0-87758 GCA_025447755.1 Corythornis vintsioides | reverse complement strand
TCGAGGTGGGGTCTCACCAGTGCAGAGTAGAGGGGGAGGAGAACCTCCCTTGACCTACTGGCCACACTTCTCCTAATTTTCATGGCTGTAAGCCAGCTCTCTTAGCTGAGAGGGTAGCAGGCAAAAATCTCAGTAATTCATTCTGGGTCCCTCATGGTGCTGAATATCACTCTGATTCTGCTGGATTTTCTCCCTCAGGTGGGTGTTAAACCCTCTGGAAAATATACCCATGATTCCAGTTATGTTGTGGTGTGCTCACAGCAGCATTTTGTAGGTGAGCTGTACTCGTGCCACCTTTTTTTGTTTGGTTGAGATTTTTTGGTTTTGTTCCTGTGAGCAAACAGTAGTTCAGTCATAAAGGCTAATTTGCACAGTAATATTGATTGCCTGCAACACGCTCAATTCTAGTTTAGATTCCACAGGATAAAGGCACAGCAGCACTGATGTTTTGGGGTTTTTTTTCCCTCTGGAATTTGAAGGGTGCTGGAAAAGACAAATACAAAAGAAATTGTGCACCAAGGTACAGACAAACCATATGTTAGCTGCAGCTCTCCCCAGGGCAAGGTGCTAAGTTTTGTTTACATTTTGCCAAGACAGCAATAAATTGCTTGTTTACAGATGACAGGAAGGAATGGGATGTCCTTAAAAGCAAGCTATGCACAGGGATGCAAACAGCACACGGGCAGATGCACAGCTTTGAGCAGAGTACAATTAATGCGCCTTCCTGAACAGCACCCACCCCGCCTCCTTTTTTGGAGTTAGTCAATCCTGGGGGTCATTATGCAGGATTATAAAAATATTAAGTCTGATGAAAGTTTGCCTTCTCCAATTTCCACCTGAATGGTGTATTACGCTATTAGATCCAACTGACCAGGATGTGCCTCGCAGCCCTGTCTATGCGCAGAGGACAGAAAATAGGAGAGGTGTGGAGAAGGACTCACTTTCATCAAAGTATCAGTTTCCAGGATAGTTTGGAAGCCCACAGCATTATTGTATTACACGTTGCACAGAAGTGTGCCTTGTTCATTTTTTTTAGTGTTTTAGAAATAAAAGACTTTTCTTCCAAATTGCGCTGGGAGGCAAATTCTTCAACAGTGTAATAGAAAATGTTAGACAATATTCCTTACTGGAGCTATTGACATTTTTGGTAGTCGTGACACTTTGATTTTTCTCAAAACATATGGATCAAGCCTGAGTGTGTTATTGGACAGGAAGACCTGATGAAAGGCCTTCCTTTATCTTTCTTTGTATTTTTTCCCCTCTGTTTGTTCATGGCTTTCTCTCTGAATATAATCGCGGTTTTCTTTTGCTGCCCAGGGAGTCGTTATTGCCTCACTAAATATTTTATAGTGCACAGTGCACCATACCTGCCAACTGGTTATTATTTGTTATATAAAAAAAATAAAGGGGTAGCATGTGAAAAGGTGTGTGTGTTAAAATTTCAGAACTACACACAGAATTATTTTAAAGCCTTAAATTAGATGTCAGTCTGGTTTTGGTTTTTGGATTTTTTTTTTATTTGCTTGAAGAATGTCTGTTTATAGTTTGGGGGGGGGGGTTCCCCCCTCTCTTTTTGGTATGTGTTCCTCTCTATGATTCCAAGCACTTGTTTCCTCACAGTTTCGCTTCCTATTTGTTCAAAAGGGAAAAGTTCAAAGCCACTCTGGCAGCTGAGGGAAAAGCTTGCTGAATACTAACCCTCAAGTGTCTGTCTTGTCCTGACCTTGAGAAAGTAGCAGTAAACTGTTCTATTGCAAACACCACATGTGTGTTTTGTTAGACCAGGTTAGGAGGGGTCAGAGCTCACCTGAGGCTTGGACTGCAGATTTAGACTGCTTTTCAGCAGCATAATGTATTTTTAAAAAGGGACATTCTCGCCTTTGTATGGGCCTAATATAGGCTCTGTTTAAAAACCTGTCAAAATCCCAAGCACACACTCCATAAAATATAAATAAGTACTTACTGTTTGCAGATGTTGCTTGTTTTTCATAATGTTTGTATTTGAAGTCCCGAATCCCCGCTTCCTGTCAGAGCCAGCCCTGTTGCTTTAGTCCATTTATTTCTGAAGGAATGGGAAGAACTTCAAAATGCAATTTCTCAATGAAGACACTTTCTGTCAAACCTGTCAGCGTTCGCAGCACAATTACCTTTTTTCAGAACGGGGCTTGCGTTTATGGCTTTGACTGCATGCACAACCTCTCTTTCCCCCAGCTCAGCTAAAGCAGTTGTTGGTTTTTAAAAGACTCCCACTTGCTATAAATTGTGGCTTTAGGTTCTTTCAAAGCAACAGGATAACTTAGCAACCTTACTCCTATTTGCACGTTTTAATTCATTTGATAATGGATACGAAGTATATTGTAGGGAACAATTCTGTCCTGGGAAAAGGGATAGATCGGATTTTTTCACGTGCAATCTATCAAGCATCTCCCTCGGTAAGGTGAGCTCTGTCGAGCCATTTCTCAAAAGAGGAGAGAAAAGACAGGGAAAAAGAATTGGTTCAGAAATACGGCTACCAGCTCTCCTCAAAAGAACAACAGCTTTTTCTGACCGTCTGTCTGAAAAATAGAGGTAGATCATTTTTAGGGGACTATTGAAATTCCACTTAATCCAGAGAGAATTTTCTCAGATTTGGATTGAGCTTCTGTTCTGCCCACATTATAAGAAACAGCGCTTTTGATGGATAGCTTATCTGAGATTATTGAAGGTATTATTTGGGTTAGTGCTCATACCAAAAACTGAAATCATCTGGACGGAGGACCTCACAAACACTCCTTATACTCAAACCATTTTTGTCTAGGGGAAAGTGTTTTCCATGTGCGACGGGGTGCGTGGGCTGATAATAACCACACCGCAGGTAATTCCTGGGCATGTCGCTGCAGACTGAAGCCATGAGCTGCTCAGCCTCCCTCCACACCCCCGGGGCGTGAGGAGTGTGCCTTATGTGTAACATGCATTTCCCCATTAGGTGAGGAAGCTTTACCTCCAGGTGCCTGCTGTAGTCACCATCTTTTTAGAGTAAGTTCCTTTTCTGAACTCCTTCCTCTAGCAGTTTAACCTCCCGCTAACAGCAGGCTCTTTAGTGTGCAATGCCACCACACTGCTGGCAAGGAGAGAGGGAGAAGAAAAGCCTCTCCTTTGTATTACAAATTCAAAGGGTCATTATTCCATCGTTCCCTATGGACGAATGTGTGAAGATTATTGTGGGAAGTTAGTATTTATTCTGAAGCCCTAATATGATCCTCTTGAACATTTTAATAATGCATTCTCTGGGGTCCATGCTGCAAGTGTTTAAAAGGAAGCACTATGCGTTAGAGCTGAATGGCTGCTGCTTCACTGAAACAGTCTAAGTTATGGGGTTGCTTTTGATCAGTCCCTGCTTAAAAAAAAAAAAGCAAAAGTCCCTCTGCCCCCTTCCTCACCATCCTAGAGTTCTTTTATCAGTTACATTGATCTAGAAGCAAGGACAAGGCCACAGTATTATATGTCCACGTTTGTTACACTGATTTACGAGTTTCTTAATTCTAAAACCCTTACCTTATCAATGGCCTCAGGAAGTCCTAAAACCTGATATTAAGCAGAGAACAAAAACATTTAGAGTCAAAATAGGAGGAGTTTTCACTGGAGACATATACAGGATAAACAGTATTCACTTGCAATTTGCTGCTTTCTCTGCAATTTTAAAGCTTCCCTAAGCGTGTGTTGTTTCTGTAGGGTCTGATTATAAACATATGCGTGGGACAATGCACGTACATGCTCGGATCAGGTCAGTGGAGTTTTCCTCATCTTTAAAGCTCAAAAACCATAAATCAAGATGAAAATACTCTAGCCAAGAGCTTTACCAATTGATACAATTTTAAAATAGGCCGCTGCTAAGGCTTGGGGGAAAGCTGACATGATGACTTTTATAATAGCAGAACGTTTAAGGTTATAGAAATAAAAGGAAGAGGATGAAATCAGTTGCGTTGATCTTAGCCTGCAGGCTCTCTCAGCTAACTCGAAGCTCCAGCAATTATTTCTGCTCTGGCTTTTCCCCCTTTTTTCCAGCAGTCTGTTTGAAATGAAGCAGAACCAGGCATGGCAAGCTTATCAGTGTCGTTAGCTGACAGGGAGCACATCACACCTGCTTTTACTTGCTAGTTTTTCAGGCACTTTATGCCACAGAAGAATGTTGATTTTGTTCTTATAATGTGTAAAGATTCATTTATTTCACCTTTTGAACTTGGCAGAGCCACTCAATTTTGATGGGAGTTTGTTTTCATGCTGGCATTTGGAAACCCCTGGCAATTACTGGTCTGTGGCCCAAGGCTACCTTGATGAAACATAGAGATGATCAAACCAAGCAGACTATGGATCTGGCCCAGCTATAAAACTCGGCGGGACTAAGGTGGGCTTGGGGGTGGCTGAGGCTCAGATGTGCTGGTGTCACCATGATCATTGTGCAGCTGTTCTCAGAGAGAATGTAGATGCTCAGCAGAGCATCAGGCAATGGTGAAGGTTTGTAAACCTGTGATACCCCTGGAAGAGTCCTGCATGGAAACGATAGCAAGGATATGTCCAGTAAGCTGCTCTTTGCACTTTCCTGGTTCCTTTGGGGGTCTTAATCATATCTGAGTTTTCTAATTTCTCCATAGAGAAAACTATGATGATTACCAGTTACTGCCTGATGTAGTTCTTTTAGCAGCTCCTCCCCACCTTGCCATGTAATTGTATAAGATTAAGAGGGTCATAATCCATAATAAGTGGTCTAACCCATCTTTTCCAAAAATCTCTACCCATCTGTAGTACAGATAGGTCATTCTTTCCATGCCTTCCAGCCAGGCCCATCTAATCACACTGCTCAAGGAGCAAAGGAGTTCATTCACCCAGAGGGTCCCATTACCAGATATTCTGTCATCTCCATTTTAAACCTGTGAAAGCCTTATTTTGAGTACTGCTGCCAAATGTGATAACAGGAGTCGTGCACAGCTGAAGAGAGCTCAAGTATCTGGGATCTGTGCTATGTAATTGTTCTTACACAGACCTACTTTCAGTTGCACAATGATGCTTGCAGGATTTGAGGTTGTAGCACTGAAAGCAGTAGGATCCTCTCTGCTGACTTTTAATGAGAACAGCTCAGACCTTTGCTAAAGCAGGCACTCGAGCAAAAGGTTTAAAATGTTTCTTGTAACTATTGTTATTTTCTAGCCAAACGACCCAGCAGTGATGATTTTGTAACTATCAAATACTTGCAGACCACTGTCTAATAGACAGACATGTAATGTCTAAATTCCAGGTGCTCTGACAAAGCTAGTACTGTATCACAGCTCTGCTTTCCAGTCACAGGCAATCAGGTTTTGAATATATCCTTACTGATGTGCTGCTTTTACACTTGCTCTTTGGATGTGATTCTCACAGAAGAAATTCAGAATAAATCTAGACCATGATCCCAAAACATGAACATATCCAGTCACACACGCTAACTTTTGATAAACAAAAGGCAGTGAAAGTGCCAGGTGTAGAAGCATTTCTGGTAGTTGTTTACAGAGAGAATAGATAAATATTAGTATATATATTAATTCATTTGGTGCATCAGAGGTTAAATCCTTGGTCCAGTATAAATATGTTATTTTACTTATGTAAATATGTAATTACATGTGTAATTTTGTCTGGAGAGGTTGTGGATGCCCCATCCCTGGAAGAAGTATTCAAGGCCAGTTTGGATGTAGCTTTCAGCAACCTGGTCTAATGGAAGGTGTCCCTGCGCATAGGAGGGAGGTTAGAACTACATAATCTTTAAGGTCCTTTCCAGCCCAAACCATTCTGTGATTCTATTCTTAAATAATTCCTGCAATCAAATTTAAATTACAAACCAAAGTGCTTGGGTTATTCCTAGACACAAGAGGAGCTGATCAAGGGCTGGACTTTGCCATTACCTGCCAGCCATGGGTCACCCCTGAAACAAACATGGGGGACCTTGGCTCCCTGAATCACCTTAGCCTTCCTCCACTTTACTGGAGGTGTAGCTGGTGATAGGGCCTGTCAAACAGTATGTTCTCCAGGGTCCTACAGAGGGAGAAGGGAGAAGCCTGAAGCTCTAGGTACCCCTTATACACCATCAGACTTTGCCACGTTGCACTCAAACACTTTCTCTCTATCCTTGCCCAGGAGGACAAGGAAGGCTTAGACCTTTGTTTTTGGTTAGGTTTGTGGAATCATAAATTTGGGCTGAGAATGACCTCAGAGAGGTATCTGTTGAAAAACCTCCTCTCCAGGGTGGGATGCCTGTGGGCTGTGGTCTGTGTGGGCAAGATTGGCCCGTTGTCTTAATTTACAGAGTGCCTGTGACTCCACCTGATGCTGACTTCCCTGAAACTAGTGATCAGTGTCTTGAGGAACTGTATGATCGACATGCAGCAGAAACTATTTAAGTGCTTCTTGCAGTATTGTGAAACAAAGAAAGATTCTCTGCAAGCTGTTTCCATTTGCAGTTGTTCTTGGAGGATTTTGCCATCTTTTGAAACACATTCCTGATTTTTAAAGTGTCATACAACCATTTTTAATGAACTGGATATTTTACTGGTTTATTTGGTAAATTGTTAGGATCGGGATTTTTTCTTTTCATCAGATTTATTTTAACAGATGATCATTCAGCAATATTACTGAACTAATTATTTTTCTGTTTGTGAGGTATTTTAAAGCGGTTTGATCTGAAGCAGTTAATCCAATAATATTTGAAATTGCACCATTTATAATGTGATTATGAATGAAATGTGAAGTTTGAAAATGGGCAATCCAAGGTTGCTTGTTTTCTGGAGCTTTGTCCTCTTTAAGGAATGTCTTGCAAAAAGGATGGGGTTGAAAAGTGTACAGTGTTTACATCCTCCTTCCCCCACAATTTATAAGGTTTTGGATTTTTTGGAATTTTTTTTTTTTTTTTTTTTTAGGCTTTGTGTAAGAGATAAAGAAATTTTAAATGTGCAGGAAATCTTTGTAAGATGACTACTAGGCCACAGGCAGCTGTAACTGTCCAGGATAATATGTTACACACAGGCATAAAGTATGCGCCTGTGTGCCTTCATGGATTATGTGTTGATGAATATTTATTATATCTCATTATTGCAAAATGTTAATGTAAAAGCATCTGATTGACAATTATTGTATTACTGTTTATTTGTTAACCATTTTTGCAGTGGCAGGGACATAACAACTGTCTTGCATTTTCCTATCTATATTTGACTTTGGAAAGCTTCTGAAAATTGCTTAGAAATGTATAAATTTTAAAAACTTACCCAAAGGAAAGTAATCTTTGTTTGACCTTAGGTTATGTTTTGTGGTATCCTAATACCACCTCTATTATTCTCTTTGGTCTTTAGTTTATACTAATGGGCTGATATTATGCTGGGCAACTTTAATTAGGGTGTCTATTGCTTAGTAGGCAGCATTTTTGCTTTCAGGCAAGTATGACATGCTGTACAGTAGAGACTTAATTCCTGTTTAGGGAAAAGCCATAATACATCTCAGTTGCCAAGCGCATAGTAAGCAACCACTTGGGGGGGGAAGGGGGGAAGGAAAAAAAAAATAATTCTTTCCTAGATACAAAACACCCCTAATCCCATTATTGTAAATGAGTGATTACACTTGTGCATATCACGGGGAGAAAACATTGTCAGGAGATGCCAGAATTTTAGATGAGATAGAAATAACACATAGTATATCATTTAATGAAGACCCCAAATATTCCCATGAAGGAAATTCTATGTTGCCATCAAGTCTGAATCTCTGAATTTTATTTTTAGTGTCTCATTAGAATTATAGGAAAAGTAATCTCTAAGGCTCTATTGCTATATTAATTTTTTTTTTACCTTCAGCATTTGTTTCATAGCTTTTTAGATTTGCCTTTCAAATGCAAGCTGAGATTTACTGTGGATGGCTTTAATGAAAGGTGGGTTTGTTAGTTGACATTGGGGGTGCACATCTATTTCTGGAGATATTTTGTTGAAATGTTACAGTCCCTAGGACACATCATACAATTCAAGATCAGTGTTACTGACATATCTGTGAAAACAATCACAAAGATAAAGATGGTGCTCCATCATGTGTTCATTTCCATCAAATTAATAATACATGAAGTTCATATAGTACAAAATGTCAATTATTTATTTTTTATATATGCAAAAACCAAGAACAATTGTGTAGGAGGAATTCTTGTTATCAGACAATAAGAGTATGAATTTAAAAGATGTCTGGTAATTGTTCCATTTTAAAATAATTATTATTTTTACAATACAGTAAAAGATACTGTAAAAATATTTGTTTATACTACACTTAGTTGGACATCTTGTGACTGAGATGTAGTCTTTAGTCCTTTCAGAATACCCATGATAAAAAATTAAGTTATACATTACCATATTCCTAATCTTTATTTGAAAGGTATAAAGATGGGATATTTCAGTAAAAAAAAACCCAAACAATGACTTGTAAGTTACAGTAAGACATTAAGACAGGGAAAATTCAGGTGAAAAGAAAAACACTGTAAACATAATGATGTTATTGATTTTAATTTTCTGGCTTTCTCATTGAAGAATGAAGCATCTGTACAGGATAGCTGAAACAAAAAAGGGAAGGAATTGGAAATGTAGAGCAGATCCAGCACAGGAGGGGTTTTCAATAGCTTTAAGATAAATAAATTTCTTTTTTTCTTATGCTTGACTGTCAAGAAGAAAACACTGCACAGATAACATTAACTTTCTTGTATTCCCACAAGTATATTGTTTAGATATATTTCTCACTGATATTCAAGTACATATATGTTGGTCAGTTTAGTCCATGATTTTGTGAAAATTAGTTATTCCCACTCACAAATAAAAGCAACCACACAACAATCTCACACTACAGAAAGTTGAGGGTTTGGGGTTAATTCAGTGACCATGTCCCAGATTTCTTTCTGATCTTAAACTTGGTTGTTATTCAATATCTTTATGCCAATAAAATAGCAAATAATGCATAGCCTATAAGTAATTAGGCTTGTCATAAAGCTGGCTTCACTGAAGAAGCCATTAATTTTTTTAAAGTCTCAGCAAACTCATATTTTGCTTTGGTGGCTGTGTTGTCAGAACCAGAACTGGGCAGAGTTGTTTACAGAAAATGCTGGCCAAACCATTTTCTTTTGGATTGTAATAAGATTTTTTGTGGAAGTTTAGTGGAGTTGAACAGAAAAAGGGGTTTCTAACACTGAAAATTTTCAGTTCTGATATAAATTAAATAAAGCTATGGGAGAACTTAGATGGCATATCAAAACAAAAAGCCCGAGTTGCAATGCAGACAGAAGAACTTAGGGGAACTGGAAATTCTGGGATGTTTTTGCCCTTTTTACTGTCTCTGACTGAAACAGCAATTTGCTTTATCTCTGTGGTTTTGTCTTCTATCTCTACAATAGTGCTGTGAAGATTAATCCATTAATGATTGCAAAGTGCTCATATTAGTAGTGGTGTTGTAGTTGTGATAGTCTTGGAATAAAAGTGAGGCGAGATACTTGGGAAGATTCAGTATCTTATTAGTTATAGGCGTTATAGTTATATTAGTCATAATTATGGAGAAATAGATAAGTATTTGGGCACACAGGCCCATTTCTTCATGTCTGAAATACAAGCAGCAACCATGATGCATTCAGGTAAAATGTTCTGAAATTCATCTACCCCAAACTCATCCACCTACTCCTAACCAGAGCTGCTGTGAAAAGCTGGGGAATCACAGCACCACTCCTTCCAGAAAGTTCACAAAGCTTGGTGTACTAGCCCTAGTAGCACATGAGCAAGAAAAAGACAGTGGGTGGCAAGTTAGGGGTCTCATGCTACAGACTTCCATGACAGTGAGAAGTTAGAGACCCATTCACTGGGGATAGTCAGTGGAAAATACAGCCAGGGGTAGTTACTATTGCTCTACACAGGAGGTACTGCTGCCAGCACTGACAAATCTTTAAATTGATTCATTGCCAGCAAAAAAGGGCGATTGAGTCAAGGCAAGATATATGTACATTTGCATTTGTGTGGGAATCTTCACTGTTGTGCTTGTTTTGAGACAACAGGAGGCAAGGGTAGGAAGAAGAGTAGGAGGGGGAGTTTGAAACAGAGGAGTAGCTGGGGGAAGAACACAGGAAGATGAAAGATAAGAAAAGGAATCAAGAATAACAAAATCAAGAGGAAATGTTTAGCAGAAGAATAAAAGGAATAAAAAAAGGAGGAAAAAAAAGAGTAAGAGGGTGAGGAAAAGGGGAGAAAGTAATAGAAGGAAGAAGAATAGGAAGAGTGACCTGATCTTAAGTGTCTTTTCCAACCTAAATGACTCTGTGATTCTAAAACTGGAATACCTATAAGTAGCAAAAGACTATCCTCAAATGAAGACCATGTTTTTCTTAAAATAGAGGAATGATACTTAGTGAATCTCTGACAAAAGAGATTAAGGCAAGTTGTCATGTCTTACAATATGCTACTGCTGAGGAACTGTAGTTATGGACTAAAATGCTTCTTTGGACTCAAGAACGTTTGTGCTTGGCACTGTACAAACACATGGCAATCAGGCAGGTTAGTCCTATGAGCCAAGAAAAAAGACAGATGCAGCCAGTGCTAAAGGGTCAGAACTCAGACAGAGGTCTCCACAGGGCTGAGCCACCGAGGAGCTGTCACATTCTGTGTGGATGCGACGGCAAAGAACAGCCTTGAGAAGGAATTGGATGGAGCTCTCTGCTGTCTCATTCTTCTGAAGGCCAGCTGAGTGCTGTGTGGGTGAGGAATTTTGTTTGTGAGTGCCTAGCATTGTGTGGTTGATGAGGTGCATTTGGGGCAGGGAGAGGTGCACATTAGGTAGAGGAACTGCAGTGACAGGGCAGGGAGGATACACTGCAGCAGGACAGCTGGCAAACCTAGGGCAGGGAGGAAGCCACCTGCAGACACTGCTTCCAGCTTCCCTGCCTGCTTCAGTTCTGGCTCTGAAGCTTTTAGGAGCTGAACCTATAGAAAAGTGATGGCCCTTTAGAGACCAAAGAACCTAAAATAGTTCATGGATATTTATAGGGGATTCTAAGTACAGCCATGGGATCCGTTCCTGCAGTCTCTCCTCACACAGCTCATCAGGGCTCTGACCCATGGGTTTGCAGTCATGAACAGGACCACAGACTGGCTGCTCACTAGTTGGTTGAAAGCATGGTGGGTTTTGTCAGGTTGTTCTGGGTTCTTTTTGTGAAGAAGCATGGCACAGCAACTTCAGGGACATGTAATACAGAGAGAGGAGGAGAGCAGAGTCACTGCGCCTGCCCAGCTTCTTTGAGGCAAGACACCTTGGAAAGCTGTGAGTCACTGAAAATAGGATTCATAAAGTCATGACAGCATTCAAGATGATTGAAGAGCTTTCAGCTGCCAAAGGGCTTCCAGCTGCCAGTTGTTGTGTACAGACACTGAGCGTAATATGTTAGTGATGTGGAACTGCTTTTTCTTAATAAAACAGCTCATCGGTAGGATGCAGCAGTGTGTCTGGGGTAGGAGTTGCAGTGAGCAGAGCTGGGGGGTAAGACAGAGCCCTCTTGCAGCAGCCAGGCTGTCATTGGTGAAATTGTACTTCAGTGAGATACAAACATCCCATGACACTTCTTTCATTATTCAGTGAGTCTCATTTCCCTTCTTAAATACTTTAAGTTGGCTGGAGCTGGACCTGTGCTGTGGTTGAGGGAGGACCAGGCTTAATTCCTTACTCCAGTCATGATGGATTTTCCACACACACATACTGTTCTTGTACCTTAGTGTCACTTCAGATTTTGCTGAGTTTCTTCTGATTTGTACTGTTCAAAAAAGAGAAACAAATCTGTAAACTGATACATCTGTAATAATTTTAAGAAACTTGTCTTCTATAAAGATTATCTGTATATAATCAGAAAATGTGCATTCCTAGATTTTCAGATTAACCTAAATTAGAATATGTAAAATTTTTAGACTTCTAGTTATTTCACTTTTTAAAAAACCAAACTCTTCGCAAGCATTGCTATTGAGAACCAAACTGAAAAAACCCCTTTTTTTTCCTAAGTAATTTTTTTGTTTGTTATATTCTTTTTTTTTTTTTTTTTTTTTTTTTTTTGTGGTGGGGGGAGGTGTCCCTACTCTCTTTCCTTGATGCTTGACACAAATTATCAATGCCCATGATCTCTGACGGTGCTGATTCAATCCAAACCACCCACCTATTCAAACACTGTAGAAGGTTGGTGCAGAGATGACCCAACAGCTGTCTATCTGGAACAGACCCCCTTTGGGACTGGAGCTCAGGCACTCACTGTGACAAATATCTCCAGCACAAACACTTGTGTTAATTTACTACAATCTCCATCTAGGAAAATCTTTTGCACAGCAATTACTATTAACATTTCAGCCCCACAAAAAAATACATTTTAATTCTATTTTTTAATCAATCTTCCATCCACACAAAATTTCCTAATTTATCAGCAGGGTATGGACTTTCAAAGCTATCAATACTTTTGAGTTATGAGTGCCTTAAAAATTATTAACAAGGAACAAAATATTATGGATTCTTTTTATGTGCCTATGCTTTTCAAGCCTCTAAGGTCACATTTGCAAGCTCTTTATTCTACGTGTTTGGACAAGCTATAATCTGGAGTCAGATCATCAGATAATTTACATTTTCTCAGCTGCATAGTCCTAATATGAAAAACCTTTTTCTTAAATGAAAACTTATCATTGTCACACAATCCTGTGGCTCCAGAAGTTCAACTACAAGAACCACAAACATTGCAAGACCCTTGATAGAATGATAAAATTTGCAATATCAGCTTAATGTGTTTGGAAGCATAACTTGGCTTGGTTGGTGGTGCATGTGCTCTGGATCCGGAGCTTTGCTGGACACAATGGCAGCAGCTCTCTGGGGCTCAGCAAGACCTGATAATGTCAGGGTGTGGATGGGAAGGCAGATGGAATCTGGAGCATGCCTGCTAGGGAAGGGGGAGGGCAAAGGCAAGCTCGGGTAGTCCTAGAAAATCATGCTCATGTGCAGCACAGACAGTCTGTGCATTTGTGGCAAATCTATGGTACGTGAGACCTACAGCACGTGTCCTGTACAGCTGATGGGTGCTCCTACTGTACAGTTGATCTGTGCTTGCTTGGGAGCCATTTGTTCGGCATTTCTGGATGTCCATCATCTTGGCAGTAGTTACTGCTCTGACTTGGTTACCAGAAAACCTGGAACAATGTCTAGAATCTTTACATTCAGCCCAGGCAAAATTTCCAGGTGGAAAAAAGAGGACAAGTCCATGGCAACACTCTCATAGCCTGACTAAAAGTTTCTAACAGCTTGTAAATCTGTCCATACTTTTAATTTATTTATTTGTTTTTAATGGAGGTAAAAAACCCAGGTGTATTTTTGTAAAAATAACATGCCATATAAAGAAAAAAAACCCATCAACTTTTTAATCTGAAGTGACCATGTGGATTGGTTATATTTGTGCATTATCCCTTCTCAGGGGCTAAGGTACCTAACTCTGGTGCACACTTCACTCTAAACATTACTCTAGCAATAATTTGTGGCTTTTTACTTGAGAAATTACTGCACTTTTTTTATTGGTTTTTTTGTTGTGTTTTTTTTTCTTGTGGGGAAAGTTTTTCTGTAATTGTGTTTTTTTCAATGCAGAATGAATGGGTCTTTCTGTAATACCACTGTATTGCCTCTGAGTGTCTCTATAGTTCATCTCCTCCTAGCAAGCAGTCAAGCAGGAATAATTCAAGAGAAATGAGTCACTGAAATTTATTGGTGTCAGCTTTGGTTTTGTATTCATAACATCTTTTACTGTTATTTTTAAGGATATTGCAGATTGAAACAAGGGAGGATCAAGTGTCCCAGTTACGCTTAAAGGAAGTAAATCTTTTAAGAAATTATTGTGGAACAGATGTTAAATAAATGATTTTGAGTTAAGATCTGTGACACAGCAGCATACCTAGGGAGACTCTTATAGAAACAATCTTGCTGTGACTTAGACCTATCACCGATAAAGGGAAATTGGACTTGTTGTTTGTTTTTTTTTTTTGTTATAATAACTACACAGTGCAGGTAATTTAACACAAAAGAAGGAAAATGGATTGTTGAGTCTCAAACAGGAATATAATTTTAAGCCAGTGATCACTTATTTTAAGAGAGCATCCTAACATCCATCAGGCCTGTCAGGTGAGGAAGGGTTTCAGTGGGTTTTGGTGATACACAGCACTGAGATGTGTGTGTTGGGAAGAGTGGAAAGAGATGGGAATTGTGTGTACCTTTATCAGAGTGGAAAACAGACTCTGAGGATAAGCATTGTATTTGCTGTCTGGCTCTTGATGATGTTTCATACAAACAATATGTCTACAAAAAATTATTGTGCACATGTAATTTTTAGCGTGACCTCTACATGTGATGGCAGAGTCACAGATCATTGAAGTAAATGGCCTAATAAATAACCAAACTCCTTTTTACAGGGTAAAAAAATCCCAAACACATTAAGCAGACAAGTCATACTAGTTTGTCTCCATTTTGCACTATTTCTTGTTAGTTCTAGTCCATAATACAGATGTCTATGTACATGTTAAGTGTTCACAGCTTCAAAACTGAAGTCTTGTTGGTTTTCAGTCTTATATAAATAAGTTTATCAGGAAGACATTTCATGACCCGCCTGCCTCGGGGCAGTTCAGTACAAGGCACAGCACTTACCTTGTGAGCCTTACTCACACCTTACCTCTTTACAACTGAGCTGGCTGTTCACAGCAATAGCAGCAAAGCTTTTGTTTGTAGAGGCAACTGAAATATTAACAGAAGGAATTTCATGTTGTTGAAATGTTTTGTTGCTGCTGTATTTCATATTGACTCACTTTTGTGTCATATGGTGCATGCAAAGATCACTATGGTAAAAAAAGAAAGCTGAATTTGTGCTCCTTGCTCTGATGTTTACAGTAGAAATATTTCCCAACCTCAAAAGCGAAACCTCTCATGAACACAAAGAACAATTAATGCATTCATCCAAACCTGGAGATTGTAAATACTTATGTTGTTAGAGCTAAATCAATAGTGTTATGGCATAAAGAGAAATACAAATCCAAAATTGTTTACCTTTGTCATCGTAGTAACAGTGGCTACAGTATATGCAAGAAAGAGAGGGTGAAAAATGTAGCTTGTTTCACACTGATAATGAAGGTTCAGGACTCTCAGATTATTTGACAAGATAGCAAGTAATTTTAAAATAAAAACCTACATATTAATTCCTCCCAAAGGGACTTATGTACCCTTCAGTGAGGAAAGTAATTTGGCCTGTAACATAAACATACCTTGTTCTGCTTTTTTTTTGCAAGAGCACTTGGTCCACCACTTGAGGCAGGGATGTGTTCACTGATAACAAATATATGTTGTCTAACCTCATAATATTTATTGTCTAGTGCTAACAGATTTAAGTACTGGTCATAATGACAATAATATGGCTGAATAAAATGGGATTTTAGGGTCCAAGACCTTAGGAAATTATTTTGGTTTGCCCCTATCCTGCAACCAGTGCATCCCTGCATGTCTGAGAACTCTGTGGCATTCTCAGTGATCATAGAGTTTTGCCCATGGAGATCAAAATGCAATATTTGCTTGTATTTCAGCTACCTCTGTTCACATGAGGAACTTTTTATTCCACTAGATCTCTCCTCTTGGGGAACTCACCCAAAGACATGGGCAGCATATCTTCCTTTCTCTGAGAGACTTCTGCAGGTCATCAGTGCTAAGGGACAGGCTATCCTGAGGGGCTGGAGCTGTTACTTGTATGAACATATCTGTCTTGTCAATGGTCTCGGTTTCTGTCTCCAGCACAGATACATGTGCCTGGAGGACAGAGAGAGAGAGAGAGAGCTCTGCAGCAGGCTTCTTGAAAGTGCAGTTTGAGGGAATGTCTACCTCACTGCTGAGGTGTTTTGTGTTTTATG
This sequence comes from Corythornis vintsioides, assembly GCA_025447755.1. Classification (NCBI taxonomy): domain Eukaryota; kingdom Metazoa; phylum Chordata; class Aves; order Coraciiformes; family Alcedinidae; genus Corythornis; species Corythornis vintsioides. The sequence goes on along the minus strand of JAOEGS010000565.1, from coordinate 71,799 downwards.
TGGGTGGCAAAGTCCATCCTGGTCAGAACTGGTCTGGCTGGCTGACAATGAGTGACACCTCCCCATCGCTGCTACTGTAGTTAAGTCAAAACATTCCTTGCCCACTTTAGACTGCAGAAGCAGGGCCATACCGTAGCCTGGCAGAGACTTGCAGAACAGAGGCAAAGTGCAGCATGAGTCCATTGTAACTCTCATGACAGCACAGCAAAAGCCAGTGTAGTGATGTTGTGTGCATTTGAACTTTTCCAAGCGCAGTTGGGTGTATTGAAGACTAGCCCACGCGCATCCGTCTCGGCGCAGTTTGCCCGATGGCAGCCTGTTGCTTGCAGGTGACCAGTCTCTTAGTCACCTGCTGTGCAAAGAGCAGTGTGTGCACTCTGGGGTTGTGCAATTCAGGTACAAAACATCGTGACTCAGGCATGGACTTGAAAAGGAGACAAGTGAGTTAAGCGTGGCTGCCAGGTGATAACTGCCTGTACGTGCCTATTTTAAAAGACTTCCCCAGGTTTTCAGAAGCCACCAGCTGTTGATCAAGTCTGCTAAAAATGTATGCTAAGCATTTCTGAGACAGATTTGTAGAAGTCCTAAGCTCTCCCTCTGGAGCTGAAAATAATTCTCTAATTTATTCTTTTGTGGGAAATGTTCGTGTGTGCAAATACTGTAAGTTCACGAGCAGTATTTGTGAGAACCAAGTGGCAGGCTAGATGTCCATCTCCTTGACATGCACATGTGACCTGATGTCCCTGTTCTACACAGTACAGAGGACCTTTACATCCAGCTTAAATGGTTGCTGAAAGCAATGGGAAATGTAATGGATAAGGGGCTCAGCACTTCAAAACAGGAGGCCTAATTTGTACATAGAATGGCAGTCATCCAAAAATTAGACAAACATGTCAGAGATAAAATTTGCAAGATGAAATTTTAAAATTGGAGAAAGACTTTCCAAGAGCATTTATCTATTCTACAAAGTTAAAAAAGAAATTCAGACACAGGCTAAAATATTTTTGCCATAATCATTTATATTATACTACCTTATGATGCAATCCTTTTCTAAAATGCAAAAAGTACAAAATAAATCTGCAGAAGGAATTAATTACTTGCCAAATTTCAGGTTTGAAACACAAATCATTTGATTACAAAAGAACACTTGAAGCCCCTAATGTATCTTATTTGCTTTGCCTTTTCATGATTTAAGAACCCAACTGACATTTTTTCATTTGGTATTTTATGAATTTCCCTCCAGGGCCAAGCAATTTCTTTCCAGATTTTCTCCAAGTACAGTTTTTTTCTGTGGCCAAGTTCTCGGCTCTTGACACAAGTTTACCAGTAGCAATACAAACGTGTTACTCTAAGGATCCAGGTCCCTTATAATATAACTTTCCCCTTTGTCACGTTGCAAGCAGACAGAAAACACAAGCTGCTCCACACGGGGTTTTAAAGGCAAAGGTGGAGCCACGTCAGAAGAGACACTGCCGAGGACTGAGTCACTGGGAAGTTTTGAGGTGGGCATGTACCAAGGGCTGTTTGGAGAAGGTACTTTAGGCATAAAATTTTTAAGTGTTGATTTCATTCCTCTGAGCAAAGGTGACCAGAAAGAAGCAGCAGATGATAATAGCGTGATCGTGTGGAAAAAAAAAATCATGTCAATCTTTGTAGCATTATTGCAACTATCATTGGGATATTCTAATTTATGTGGGCCTTGAAGAATTAGTTGTGGAGCAAGACCTCTTGTTATGGGTCTGTCTGAACAAAGGAGAAAAAAAGAGGTTCCTAAAACTGAGACTTAAGAACGAGTGTAGGTGATCTTGCTTTCCACAAGCTGGCTCTGCTACTGCCTTTTGTCATCACTTACTGCTTGCTCACTCTCTTGCTTAGCTGGAATTGGTATGCAAGAAAAGATGCATCCAAGTCAGCAATTAAAGTGACTTCATCTAACTTGTTCAGACAGTTGAAGTAGCCGTGTTTGATTTTGCTTAGGAAATCATTAGCACCTTAACGGGAGGCAGGAAACTTTGATCAAGATGTGATAGATGCAGGTCAATATAATTTGTAAAGATTTTATTTGGCTGTGGTATTGACACCTGGTAAAGGAACAGGTTTATGGCCTGTTCTCTCAGAAAGTTTGCATAATTGTTCAATGCTGGCCTAGTGTTTTACGTGGGAAATAACAAGCAGCATTTGGGTTATGGTTTATATTACATTTTTTTCTTTTTTTTTTTTCTCCCTGCAAAGCCTGTTTATCTGTATTTTAAGGGGTTATTTATGAGTAGGTGCATAACCAATTCCAGTCAGTGGAATATCCCAGTGAGCATGGAACTGACCAGGGACATCTGGTTTAGGAAGATGAAAACAGCCAAGCTGTGAAACTGGGGGGACACAGCTGGACAGACCCAGCTGGGCTGTCTTGCCTGAGCTGAGTGAGGTTAGGAGGTTCAGGATCTTCCCACGCACATATACTCAACTTACTAAAGGTCACTGACTGTTATATCTCCTGCAACAACAGTGTGTGTTTCTCAGTTGTATTTTGTCAGGATTATCCTGTTTCATTTAAATACTGTGTACTTTTCTAAGTCGCTGTCTTTGACAGAGCAGGTGGGGGAGCAGGCTCAGTAGAGGTGAGCAGCAGCAGGGAGACACCCTACATGTCCTAATATGTCTCAGTTGAAACCAGGAACTAAACACTAAAAGTTCTTGTTTTTTAACTGACCTTAGTTCAGTTGCTTTTCAATGCCATAGCAAATTGAAATCACATCCTACCTTGATCTGGAATTAATTCCTTACTACCTTCTCAAGTTATTGTCAAGTTTGACCACTAGGCCATGGATTGTGTTGTCCAGCTAAAGGATCATCATAGAATCATAGAATGTTAGGGGTTGGAAGGCACCTCCTAGAGATCATCGAGTTCAATCCCCCTGCCAGAGCAGGATCACCCAGGGTGTGTCACACAGGAACACATCCAGATGGGTTTTGAAAGTCTCTAGAGAAGGTGACTCCACAACCCCTCTGGGCACTGTTCCAGGCTCCATCACCCTCACAGTGAAGTTCCTCTCATGTTCCATGTTGAGGTGGAACCTTCTGTGCTCCAGTTTATACCCTTTGTCCCTTGTCCTATTGCTGGGCACTACGGAGAAGAGATTGGCTCCTTCCATTTCACACCCAAACTTCAGGTATTTATAGATATTAATGAGATCCCCTCTCAGTCTTTTCCTTTCAAGACTAAACAGCCCCAGTTCCCTCAGTCTTGCTTCATAGAGGAGATGCTCAAGTCCCTTCATCATCCTCGTAACCTCTGTTGGACTCTTTCCAGTAGATGGAGGATGCTCACTATGCATTCAAACTGTCCATCCTTGCTCTTAAGTGGGCACAGACTATTCCCAGTGGAAATGTGTAGCTTTTTTCTTTTCCTGTGGACCACAGAAGGAAAGCTTTGGGTGTGTTATAGTTGGGATAAAAAGGCTGGAGCTGTCAAGACCTGGAGAGCACTCAGAGGTCTCAGTGGCCCTGACCAGCTCCACCTGGGTTCTTCCCACACCCCCAGCTCAGTGGTTCAGCTCAGCCCTGGCCTCTAAGCATTGGATGACAGAACTTTGCTGCAGAAATACTGAGCTCTAGGTCAGCTGTGCCCTTGCCAGGCCATGGACCACTGATCCTGAACTCACTCAACTGATTTCCTGGCCTGGTGTCAGCTTTGTCACCTTGTACCATAGGAAGGGCTGTGCCCTGCCGTGCCAGGGTGTGATCCTCATCCTTCAGGCACATGCCACAACATGAGATGGCTCCTTCTTTTGGCCTGGACAAGAAGTAGCTGTACCACATGAGGATACTGTTGGTGAAGGGTCTTCCTCTTTGAGTTGATCTGTAAGTAGCCCTGGGAAAATAAACAGTAATTTTCTTAGTTTCAGGCTGGAGCATCTGTGTTGATTTGGTTTGGGGAGCAAAAGGTGCCCCAGATGAATATCTGACCAGTGAATCTGCACTCACTGGACATGTATTTTTACCTCTGCACACCCGGCTTTGCTTTTACCCTTCCGATGGAGCAGCTAACACAAGTAAGCTGGTAGATGTAGAGGGATTCTGCTCTTGCTAGCTCAGTGGCAGTCTCCATCAAAAAAATGTTGTAGGTTACATTCATAATGTCATTGTGTTTTGCTGACTTCAGATTTATCTTTTCTACTGCCTGAAGCTTTGAGCAGCTTTGAAAGGTCAGACAGTTCTACATTATCCCTGAAATTGATGACTGGAGACCATACTTATGTGGTACCCACACACCAAAATGCTGAAACTATTAGTTCATCTTGAGGGTAATAAAGATAATTTTCTTTTTTAAAATGCACTTTAGAATTCTTTAGGGTGCTTGAGCTGGGACAAGGGACACTTGAATACCTCACATTTTTTTCCAGTCTATATTGCTTTAAGCTGGTCTCTTCTGTTAGGAAACTCTCAATGTAGTTCTCCAACGACACTGGGTCTATACGACATTTCTTTTGGAAGACAGGCATTTGCAAATCTTTATTTAACTTAAAGATACCATCACATAAGCATGTTTAGTGTTCTCAAGGGAAAGAAAGCTTAAAGAATTTCAGGTTTAGGTAAATACGCAGGTTGACATGAATAGTTGTGGTATGTGATAGAAGAAGAACTTTAAGTACCTGAGCAAATGTGTCTGTGTGAAGCTACCTAGCACTTGGGCGACTTAGTCACATTTGAATTTAGGTCAGGCTCAGCTCTGCAAGGGAGAGAAATCCTGTTCTGGCTGCAGTCAGCACTGCTCAGCTCAGTACTACCTGCATCCCTTTCTGGATTTAGCCCTTTCCCACTGTGTGAATACCTTTTACTCAAGTGGACATTGCAGTGATTACTTAATACTTGCAATGCACTTTTGGGGTGAAGATTCCAGCTGTGTCAACTTCTAGGAGTTTCTCTATATCTTATGATACCTGATGCTTTTCTCAGCCCCAAACTTCAAGACTGCATTAAAAATAAGCACACAACCTACCTGGTTGTGGAGAAAAATGTAAAAGAACTCATGTAACACAGCTAGAACCGGAGAAAAAGGAACAAAATCCAGAATGCATTTCTTTTTGCCATAAAGTTTGTGATTTTTATGGCAATGATTAAAGGGAGAATAGTGGTGCTGCAATCAATAGAACCCAGGTAATGCAACAAGTATTGCTTAATATAGAGAATCCATATACTTAAAGAGTGGCTAGTACCTATTTTGAAAGCATGCTCAAAGGAGCAGAGAAGCTCAATAATTCAGTAAGCCTGACACCTCAAAGAGGCTAGGAGTAGGCTGAATCCCTCCTCTATAGTAACTAAAGGAGGACTTATATGCATATATACTGCATCTTTTCAAAGCACATTACAGCTCAGCTATGATGTGAGCAGCCTGACCCCTGAAGAGAGGATAAGGAGACATCCACATCTCCTGCTGGCAACGCAGCCCCTCCTGCTGCCCAAAACAGAGAGGCTTTCAAAGCCAGAGAAGAGAGCTCTGAGTTACCCCAAATCCAGTGTCCTGAGTTAACCATCACATGGAGTGAGAATAGTCCCATTGCTTCCAAATCTGTCTTCGTTGGCTTTTCAACCTTAGTAAGATCCAAGGCTCAGATGGAATGAGTCAGAGAATGAAAGACCGACCAGAAGAACATGGATTAACCCCCCCCAGTTTTTCCCCCATTCCCAATTTGCATCCTTTGAAGTATTCCACTTTTCTCCCTTCACATTAAAAGCACTGGGGACAGAGGAAGAGCAATAAAATATTCCCAAATAACCCCTCACAGCTACAAATAATAAATATTTCATATTTTGAGTTATTTATGTTTTGTGTGTTCCCAAATACCATTTAATTTCTTCCTCTCTTCCCACTCCCTCTAGCTTTAATTAAGTCTCATTCCTTGCCTGTCAGATTTGGTGCCCCTTTGTAACAGCTTGCTTCCAGGTGAGTTTCCCTGGGCTAATGCAGTCCTTGGGTTGTGTTTTAAGAGATTCTTGGTAAGGCTGTCTCTGTGGTCCAGCTCTGACCAAGTGATTAACAAGGAATTTCCACTTAGTGCTTCTCCCTGCCTCACAAAATAGAGCTGGCACAGAATAAAGTAAAATAAATAAGAACCAAGCCAAATAGTTTAGAAGAGGGATCTCAGTTTGTCTGAAGTGTCATCTGCCTTGTATCTGCTATGAAAATGGTAGGTGCAGATTCCAGCTTTAATGTGCAGCTTCCCACACACTGGTTTTTGTTCCTCTGTCACACATCTGTTCTTCGGCAACAGGTTCGTCTCAAGTGCTGAGCTCGCTCCTGGAGCTGGAGCTGCCTGTGATCAGTGGCTCCCAGCTTGTCAGAGCTGTTGTGTGGCTCAGGGTCCCACTGGTTCCTTTGCTGTCTCTGGAAAGTTCCCACCCTTTCTCTTAGCAGGAATCTGGATTTTCCCTGATTTGAATGATCATTCAATAGTACAAATCAATAATCTATACTAATCTCAGAATATTAGGTTATTTGTCTATCAGAAGGTAAATGCAATGAAAACTGAGTTTTTGCCCTGTGTGCTCCACAGCAGAGAGCCAAATTTCTCTTCTACAGTAGGTACTCCAGTTATCTTGTTATCTCCATGGAATGTCTTTGGGGTCAGGTCCTTGCTGGTGTCAGTGAATTCTCAGCAGTAGGACAGGTGTAACTGTACTTGTGAAATACAGGGCTTTGGGCTAGAGTGAGCTGGAGATTTCAATGGAGAAAAATTGTTGTAAAAATTACAGTGGTAATTAAGTGTACAAAGTACAGTTTGTACTGTGATTGTACTCCAGTTCAAAATCCTCCTGACACTGTGCTGCCTCTTCAGTGCTGTTTTATGAGCTTTTTAAAATGTGTATCAGCCAATTCAGACCTGCTAAAGGAGGATCCCAGTTTGTGATCCCACAGGTGTGTGAGTGGAGTAGGAGCAAGGTGAGAACATGGCAGGAATGGAAATTGTTGACTAAAATTCCTTTTCTCTTCCACCCCCACATTTCAACTAGTTGGGGTCCAGAAATTCCCCCTTATTCAGAGTCACCATTGGGCAGAGTCTCCTCCTAACAAACTTGTCACAAATGGCTCCTGGAGGTAAAAGCTGATACAAGCAGGCTGACCTGCATCTTCTCCATGCTCTTTCTTCATTCCTCCCAGGCTGACGCTACAAGTAACAATCTAGTGAAATGAACACATCTTTCGCTCAAATATATTTTCACAAATATAAATGAAAAAGTAATTTTTGCAACTCGTGTGTTTTGAAAAGCCTGTGCAGGGTGAACAACTGTTTAGGATCGTGTCGGAAAAGGAGCAATCTGTGGTGGGCTAGACCATAGATTTATAAATAGGTGGTACTATTTGTATGACATACCGTTCTATGTTGTGCATCATGTGCTACATTACACATTAAGTCTTCTCTGTATCTTTTTGTTGAAAAGTCTCCCAATGTTTTTTCCTGCTGAAGAGCTGCTGCTCCTCCTCACAAGCTCTTTGTAGATCTAATAAAGCCTGCTTTCTCCCAGGCAATCTCAAGCACGCTGGGACCACGCAGACGGCTGTGTCCTCTCACTCCAGCACTGGCCTATGACCTTACAAGTAGGGTCAGTCAACATGCTACAAAGCTTTCCTCGCCGTTTATCAAATAACAAAGCAAACCAAATTACATAGTTTCTATAGCAGGCCTCTACAGTATGTAAACTGCAGAGAGGGTCTTACACCGCCTGCTCATTCCGTGGTGCCGACAACATGAAAGGCCCTTTCGTTCCAGTGCCCGGAGCCTGTATTTGCCTATCTCACCTATTACCAGGCAACAAAAGGGCTGCAGAGGTTGAGCAAGCAAATGGAAAATGAAAATGGAAGAAAAAACAATTGCCCGGCTTCGAAGAAATGTTTGTCTAAAATGTATGCAGACGTGTCTCGGGCAGTTTATAGGTGCTGAGGGCCCCTTTCTCCAGCTGGGAGCTGCCCTCCCTCTGCAGTAATAGAGTCAGAGAAAGCTTGAAGCGATGTCTCCTTTTACAGTATAATCTACTTCTCCTCCTAACTGGTGAAATGCTCAATAGCTGTCACGATTAATCAATTATATTAGTGTTTCATCTCCGGCAGTCCCAGTCGTGCATGTCACTGCAGAGGTACTTTCAGAGATCTGCAGCAGTATTGCCGGTGCTGCCAAAATCAGCTCTGCTGGGTTGGAGCTGAGAGAACACAGCACCAGGCAAAGTTTGTCATTATTCAGAAAGTCTGGTCAGAACTGCTAATGAGTTAAGCTGTGAGAGATTTCCTCTTCAGAATCTAGCTGCTTTACTGAGAGAAGCCTCTGCTTCCGGGTGTGGATTCCCATTCCCTGTCCTTTCCCAGGCATTAACACCTCCACTGCTGTCAGGTGAGCAGAGCTGGTTTAGCACAGACCAGTTACAGAAGTGGTGTCAGCAAGTGCTGTTGGTTTTGCCTGAGCTCTATCAAGTGTCTGTACCCTCTGCTAGGGAAGTGTCATGGGCATTTAAGGTTAGTCAACTGTCTGCTCACGGAGCTGGGCTTGCAAGGAAATGTGTTCACAAGCTTCTCCTTTGCAAAGGAGAAACTTATTTTGCTAATGGTAGTAAGGACTTCTGTTCCCCCTCTGCTCAGTAGTGATGAGACCATATCTGGAGTGCTGTGTTTGTTTCTGGGCACAGAAGTAGTAGTACAAGAGATGTGGGCATATTGAAGTGAGTCCAGCAAAAGTCTACAAAAATGATAAAGGATGGGAGCATTTCTTGTACAAGGAGAGGCTGAGAGCATAGGGATTTTCAGCCTTGAGAAGAGAAAGCTCAGGGGGACCTCTTCACTGTGAATAAACACCTGATGGCATGGGAAGTAAAGAAGATGGAGAGCCAGGTTCTTCACAGTGGTGCCCAGTGAAAAGATGAGAGGCAGTAAGCGTAGGCTGCAACATAGGATGCTGTGTTTAGACCTAAGAAAACCTTCTTTGCTGTAAGGGTGGTTGAACACTGAAGCAGGCTGCCCAAGGAGGTTGTGGGGTCTCCACCCTTAGAGGTATTCAAAAGCTGACCAGATATGTTCCTGGGCACCCTGCCCCAGCTAACCCTGCTGGAACAGAAGGGTTGGGCTAGATGCTTTCCAGATGACTAGATGATTCCCACCCCTTCTGTTCTGGGTGATTCTGTTATTCAGCAGTTGCAAAGAGGCACATGGTGAGCATGGAATCGCCTCTGAATCTGAATTTCAATGCTGTTGTAGAGTTTCTAAGGATGGAAGAGCTGGAGCATAGATGTGGAGGGCAAGCATCCCCCTTTGAGAAGGAGCTGTGTGTACCAGGCTGGCTGCACCAGCCACAGAGAAACTTCTCAGACGACTTTTTTTGAATCAGCGAAATGGTTGTTTTAATGGAAGGAGCTTATCTAGGCAGAAAGTAGAGAATCCTTCCCAAGGAAACAGAAGCAAGGGGTGAGTGCAGCTCGATGAATGGTGATTGCACAAGAGTTGGCAAATGCAACTATTTCCAAATATAATGGCATTAAGTGTTCATTGTGAAATTAGATCGGCTTTTTAAGAGCTGCAGGGTGAAAAAACACAGTATTCAGCTAATTAGACAAAGTTAAAAGATAATGTTAAACACTTTTTTCCTTCAAAAAGTATTTGTCTGCACTACCATGCATTTTAAAATAGAACTGCTTGAGATGGCACTGTTATCAAATGATCTGCCATTAAAGGAATTATAATTCAGGTCTTTTTAATTCCCTATTGTGGGAATCTTTAAATTAGAACATATCTAAACTGTACAAATCTGTATTTCTCCTAGAACAATGCTGACACAGTTCTCTGATGTTCATTAAAAAATTTTATGCCTTGATTTCTATATAATGGAACGTGAGGAAATTTAACTATACTTACAGCTAAGTAATATATAGTACAATCCAGCTAATTACTAAAGCATCCGCCCAACTTTAAACACATACATAGTTTAATCAAAGTTGGTAAGACTACTGATGTGCTTAGAGGACCTAAAACTCTAGTTGATATTCTTCATTTTGAGTGCCATGAGTCAAAGGCTATCTCTTTTAAGAATACAAGTAACTAGTCATCAAAAGTGTATCATGTTGAGAATATTAAAACTGACATCAAATGAATGGTTACTTTTGATAACTTACATCTGTGCTTTTAAAACCAGGCATTACTTTTGCATGTGCTTGTTGGCTGTTAAAGTGCATTGCTCAGCAACATTGAAGTTCTTTAATAGACTCTAGCAGCAAGAAAGCTTGATGATGAACCTCCTTTGTAATTAAAAAAAACTATTAATCATAGGCAAAAATGTTCTCTACTTTCAATAGATATTTTATAATCTTCCACTAAAAAAGTAATTTGAATATGATTTTTTTTGAGACAAAGGACTGTGACATTAACTGCTGTAAGACTATATACTACCCATATACTTCCATTCTGTTTGACTTATAACTTTTTTTTCTTTTTTTTTTTTTTTAATAAAGCTTTTTGAGATTGAAAGGACTGATACATAATTTGAAACAGACATTTGGTTAATATTGGAAGATTATTGTCTAGGGTTTTTTTAGTTTGGATGAGATTTGCTGTCCTTCTAAAGATATACTGTGTCCAAATTATTTATTTTGCTCTTCTTATCTCAGATTCTGGTTATACAAAATTCTAATGATGTGCTTATCCTAAAGCATGTGCTTACATATACTCTTATGTAGGATCTAAGTGCATACTGGTGTAGTTTGTTGAATTATGTGTCAGGAGCATGTAATAATTTGATTATGGAATGTGCTTCTCTGTCCCTGGGGGCCATGGGCATGCTTTAAGTAGTTAGTATAATATTTTCAGGATTTGCTACAAACAGCCACCACAAAACAAATCTGAAAATAATTTCACAGCTCAGGCCACCTGCCTGCCCTTCCCCACCTAATCTGTGCATGGGGAAGCCACGAGGGGCTCCTCTCAGACCTTCTAGCACAGTAGTGCTCAACCTTGGGGACAAATGTCTCTGTGATCAGGGTCACCCCATGTTCAGGGCTTTGAAGAAGGTGCCTAACTGTCTCGCAATCTGTGTACCATAAGGAGCTACTAAGATGCATTTGTTCAGATAATTAAAAGTATGCTTTCAAGCAGCAATTGTGAGGTCATGCACTGCCATTCAAATATTTGATTTCATATAATTAAACAGTGTGTTACTGTTCCTTACAAATACATTCCCTCTTAAGAATTTTATCTTATTGCTTTTATTTGGGATCTATCTGGAGAATATTGTGCCTGGCATGGAAGTTAGTTACTAGCTTACTGGAACTTTTTTTTTTTTTTTTTTTCGAAGTTGTAAGGGGATTTTCTTAGCCTGTCTCAAATTAACAGAGTGCACTTGAAAGAAACTTTCAGTTCTGTCTTTGTCTGCTGATGGAAAGACTTCCACAGTCTTCTGTAGAAGCTAGTCTGAGTGTAGAGTTGAAAAAGATATTGTTAATGCTGTGTAAAGCCTTGCATATATGGAAAATAAAAACGAACTATTTTTGTAAAGGATCTGCCCAATGCACTCCAGACTAAATTGGTCCAAACACAAGTAATATTACTAGTAATCAACATCACAAAACAATTGCATGTCAATAGTTGTATTATTTTCTATTTCAGAACACCTGCACAATAATTTTCTCATCTGTTTACATATCAGAAAAAAAAAGGATATAAGATAAAGCTTTCTTTATACTTGTTTTATATTTATCATATATATCCTTTAAAGGAATTATACACTATTATCTAAAGGGGAAAAAAAGACCAAAAGCATGTCCTAGGCAAGTGGTACTTGCTTTGGGACTGTGTTTTGTTATTATGAAAATAACAAGTAAAAAGAATTATTGGAATTATTATTGGAAACAAAAGAAATTATAAGAATTTGCCTTTTTACTAAGGTTAGATTTTATCAAACTAGAAATGGCTTCTGATGATGTAAAAACAGCATAATGAAACTTACACAATGTGTAAATAACACTAATTCATTAAGGTCCTTTTTAAAGTATCTTGTCTTGGAAAGAAGGGCAAGTTCTACAAGTGGAACTACTTTCACCTTTGTGTGATAGGGATGTAATTTAAAGTAGCCCTAGGTGTTGTTCTTGTGCTATTTATCTGAAGTGTTTATACAAGAATAAAAGGCATAGAGATGAAACATCACATATCCAGAGTAGCCTGTCTGCAGTAGAACAATATTGATTACTATGGCAGAAAACTGTGATGCCAGGTCACCTTCCAGCCATTGATTGTTGATTGTCTCTTCCAACCTGCCAATGATGACTGCATTAATTGTGCTGCTGAACTTAGCAATTTCTTATGGTGTTGCTATTTTACCTTCATCCATTTTCCTAAAATGATTGAACTGTAATAGACATAAAAAAGGCTTGAAATAGGAGCCAGAGGAGTTTAAAAGAAAAATGTTTTTTAAATGTTGATTGACAACATTAAATAAAATCAGTGTCATTACATTTCCCAAGGCAAGACTCGGCCAAATTTGAGCACTTGGACAGGGGAAAAAAAAAAATAAAAAAAAGGAAAAAAAAAAAAAGGAAGAAATGTAACTTGGACTGTATAGAAACTGGTCTGATATATCTGAAGTGGATTAGAGGGTATAAAGGAACACAGAAAGTAATAATTTTAAATATGCATCAACAATAGTCCTAGGAGAGAAGGTGAGAATTTAAATCTAAGCATTTCCTTTGGAGCTCCGTATTCCTAGTTCTGTTTAGAATTGAATCAACTCAAGACATATGGGCACATAGAAGAGGATTTCATGGAGTGATTAGATGGAAACACTTAAATGCACAGCAAGACTGTGAAAAGCTCTGTTGCTGAATGATTTGTTTATACCTCCTGGTATTAATTGCAGTAATTCATGCTGAATAAAAGTGACAATGAATTGGATGCTAAACAAAAATTTTGCCAGCATTTACCTTTGCTTTGTGCCATGAATAAAGCTGCTCCAGCACAGAGTGTCATGGTATACCTGACCTTTGTCAGGGGCTGGGTGCTCCATATGCACATCAAAAAGCAGGGCAGGCATCACAAAGCAATTCAATAATTACAAAATACAATGTAATTTCAAAATAAAAGCCTAAAAAAAATAAAATCTGTGGGGAGGCATGAGACTTGTAGACTGGGATCCTCAGGGAACTCTTCCTCAGTAAATGCAAAGGGTGTTATTTTCCCTGGCCTGGTAACTCCTGGGTGCTTTAACATGACCTGGGTGGCTCAAAGCATCCATGGTCTGTACAGTCACCCTTCTATTGCTGAAGTGAAATCAAACTGCAGCATCCCTGACATTCCGCTATTGCAAGGGATCAGATCCCTCATGAGAGTGAGTTTTCACTGGGTATGTCGCTAAGGTAAACAGCAATTTCCAGAAGATGCAAGTTGAGCTTTCTCTGTGTGTTTGTCTGTGGGGTGTTCCTGAGCAACCAGGAATTAATTTACAGCAACCTTCTAATTTCCAAGTTTAAGAATCGAATCAACAAAATTGTTAGGTAACTGGTAGATAATTGTCAAGTTTCCAGTCACTCTTCTGATAATTCTTTTTTTTTTTTATTTCTATGCATACATGAACTTTATGTATCTTCTTAGATATATAAAGATATAAATATATAGCTACCTGTAGTCTTTGTGTGACTATATAGTGAGCATCACATGCTACTAAACAATGTACTCAACCTGCAATAGCACTGCAGTATCCCAGCCATGGAATAGTCCTGTGGTACCATGTTCCATGCATATATATTCAGTGGTGCTTACATTCCAGTTTAAGATGAGCCCTACAGTTATGGGCAAGAGCAAAGGAAAAGGTTCCTTGACCATTTTCAGCCCATGGATTATCCACAAATCTCTACAACACAGTATAGATTGTATGTATGGGCAGTACTGCAGAGCAGAAACCTCTCATCAGACTGGAAGAGTGCTCTGGAGAAAGGAGCTGCGAGAAAAGCTGGAACAGCAAGGCTCCAGGATGTCAGAGAAAAGGTGTGTTCATTCTTATCTTGCCGTTCTTAGAACTAACACTGGCAGTGTATATGCTCAAACAAAGGCATCTGTCTGGGTCTGTGCTTTTAAAGCCTGAATCATTGAGTGCTGAACAAGCCACCTATAGCTGGTTTACAGCCATCTTCTGCTTCCCTTCTCTAGCTCACCTGCAGCACTGCACTTGTTCCACTGTCCTCAAATGAACATCCCATCCTCAGACAGATCTGGAAGCTAGATCTTTGTCTGTCTTTATTTCAGATTCTCAGCTGATTCCAGCTGCAATAAAAGCTGGTTCCCAAACCAACAAGTACTATTAAATAGCAGCAACATTGACAAAGTGTCTCATTTGAAAACATGGAGGCATTCATGATCCCATGAATAAAATAAAAACCTGAATTTCTTTAGCTATTAGGTTTATTTAATTATGTACAAGATTGTATTGATGTTGTTCATTACTCAGTTTCCTAACATAGGGGCATTTGATGTACATTTTTTAATATTAAATATATGTATATGCTCTTTTGATTCTTAATATATTTAATGGTTTGCAAAATAAAGAGGATAGAAGATACTCATTCTTATTTTACGTTTGCTCTTATCTGGAAGTCAGGCAAGATTTCAAACAGAGCTTGCTATGCTTATAGCATAAGTCCAGGCACCTTACACATGCCAGAAAAAGAGCATCTGTAAATGTTGTTACAGGGAGACAGATGTACCATGAAGTTTCAAAGGCCTGGAGAGGCATGTGGAAACTGCCTGTGATAATATACAGCTGACAGATTCACAGTTTCTGGTATGAGGCTCTTTTAGAAGGTTTTCTTTTTTTTTTTTTTTTTTTTTTTTTTTAAGCAGAGGTCTGACCACATGGATTTTGGACATGTGGAAAAAGTGGAATTAAAGAGCTGATCATTCAGGTTGTTGCAATAACAGTTCCAAGGCCCAATTTGAAAGGCCACCCCCGTCCTCCTTAAATGGCTTGCAATGCAACACCTTTCATAAATACAGCGGGAAAGAAGCAATTCTCCTCATCCCTCCCTTTGACTAGCTGGAATATTCCATAGGGAAATTTGTTTTCCAGGCTGGTGCTAGAGGCCAGCTCTATCTGGTATATTGACATCTTCTCCATTGTCTTTTCTACAGTTCATCATAAACCAAACATTAGTACGTTGTAGCCACCCTTCTTACAGGCAGCTGCAACTTTGGAGGTCTCTTGTTTAGATACAGTAACATCTGCCCAAGTGTCATGATTTACCTATTCCTTCAAATTATACACACCCTGCTCAGAAACTATTCTTTTCTCTTTTTATATATATTTTTTTTTTTTAGACAGAGGATTTATTAAATAAAAATGAGGGTGTTATGTTATTGTTATCTGAGATCTGATGTGTCATGTAAGCTCTAGAGTCACACACCTACATCCATCAAATATTTAAGACAGTATCTTAGGGTAAAATGTAGCACCTTTTTTTTTTAATTATTATTTTAAAATCTCTTCCAACAGGACAAAAATTATACTATAGATACTTAATTTCTAAAGGAAAGAAAGCGTAAAATGACATTAAATAATCAAATTTCTCCACCTATGTCCTTGCTCTTTTAAGTACATATTTAAAAATAAGCAAGAATACTTTTCCCTAAACTTTAGTAGATTTCTTACCTTTTCAAGATTTTTTTTTTATCAGAACTCAACTATTCCTTATTCCTTGAACTTTATTTGAGCCAACAGTTTGTATGGGGATAAAGTACTAAACAGGTGTCATTATAGTGTTATATATAGTGATCTATGGAAGCATAAATTAAGACTAAAAATTACCTGAATGTGTCCCCAATGACTTTGGTTTCTAGTAGCCAGATAGGAGGTAAAAAAGCATACACATTATAAGATGTTGTGAACCTTTCTATCAAAGAAATATAAAAGTTTGCAAAGGTGCTTGGCTTACATTTTTACTTGGAAAACTGCAGAACAGATTAGACTGGTGAGAAAATAATTCAGCAGTCCTGTTCAATAATGTCTACCTACTAATTGCAGCCAGTTAG
The DNA here is from genome assembly GCA_025447755.1 of Corythornis vintsioides. Lineage (NCBI taxonomy): Eukaryota > Metazoa > Chordata > Aves > Coraciiformes > Alcedinidae > Corythornis > Corythornis vintsioides. The sequence goes on along the minus strand of JAOEGS010000565.1, from coordinate 55,757 downwards.
GAAGAAGTAAAAGATTCATCTTTCATCTGTTTTATCTGATTTTTCTGTTATCTATTTTTCTGTTTCTGTTATTATCTGTCTTTTTCTGTTTCATCTGATTTTATAAAACCAAACCAAAACCAACCAGCCAAACAAATGACAAACAAACAAAAAAAGCCACAAAACAGAAAAGTGGTGCATGATTTTGACATCTGCAAATGCTGAGAGGTTTACTGAAGTATTTCATTTCAGTAGCAGTAAAAAGAGCCTACTGCTCAAATCATTAACTGGCTAAACATCGAGCATTCTTTTCGAAGACTTTACAAGTTTACGTTCAGCACGCTTTCCGTTGTCAGGCTCCTGTTGTGACATATTGTTTGAGTCAGACTTCATCAATCTACAAAGCATTACTTGAGGTCTGATGGCATGTGTGTACAGCCAATATACTACACACAAATGGAAGTGATACAGGATTCTGTAATTACGACATTTCTTTTTAACCCATAAATATTTGGTGCATTAAAGTTCTGCCTTGAATTTTTCAGAAAGCAATTAGTTGGTTGCTTTATCTGCACAAAGTAGATAAAATATCATGCTATTGATAATTTTTCCTGTGCAGATGTTTTGCTTTTAGCACATCTGTATGCAATAAATCTATTTTCTGCATAGGAATGGTATTTTATTATATGGTTTTATATGGGATCTTGATTAAATAATTTCAATTAACTCTTTCTTTGGGAGCACACCAGAATTCTTTGCAATAGCTGAGCATACCACATATATGCCTTTTTGCATGTAAATACTTTAGCCAATTACTTTTAAAAAGCAATGTTTTTACTTGCTTTACACATAAATAGCTAAATGATCTTTTGTGTAGTCTTCCTGGATTTTTGTTTTCTTCTGTGTCTCCCACTAGAGACCTGCTGGCCTAGCAGACTGGGTTTGCAGCTAGATTGTGGCATCGGCCATAGACGTGAGGGTGCATTGAGGGAGAGTGGGAATGTTGCCTTCCTTCTATCTGTCTGTCTTCTGATAGTCATCTGAACGCCGTGGCAGGGCTGGGCCAGGGCAAATGCAAAACAAAGCCTCCCATACTGTAAAACCTGTGTAAATTAGCCTCTAAGAATAAATACTGTACATTTGCTTGTATGTGGATTTCTGTAAAGTGTGGAGCAAGCTGTGTACTCTCCCAGCCCCCAGCAGAACATGGGAGTAGTGGGGAAAGGGGTTAACCCACAACCTGATAGTTCACCCTTGAGTAACCAGGAATGGGTTTGGATTAGTTTTTCACTGGTTTACAAGTCCCAAACACAGTGAGACTAAATCATTAGGCCAGTGCAAGGGTTGAAGAATGCAAGGGCAACATGGTCCCTAGGGCAGCACAGGAAGATACTGTGTCCTGTACTTCTGTAGGGTCTTGCTTCACAGAGGCTCTGGGAGAATGGAACTCCTGCAAACATTTGGTTTAGCTACCAGAGCCGTTACCCAAGTGATGCTAAAGCAGCCGCATGAGGAGCCTTCCTCAGCTGCAAAACCACAGGGTCCCTTATCTAATTCTCCTTACTGAAAAGGGAACTGCTCTTTCTGGCGAGGGAATCTGGCTGTAAGGATGCATCCACGTGAAAGAAGATACCTCTCCCCTGCCAATCCCTTGCAGTTCTCACTGTGGGAAAGCAGGATAGGCAAACAGCAAGCGTTTTCCTGTCTTCAGTGATTTGTTTTTCATTTTAAGTAGCTAAATGGACAATGTGGAGGTTTTTGTGATATCTATGGTCGGTGGACAGCAAATTGCTTCCTGACCATATGACCATCCAGCAGGTAGCTACATGACTGTTGTGGGATTTGTTGTTATTGGGTTGGGGTTTTTTTTTGTAGTCAGCTACCAAATCTCAGCAACCAACTAGTTAACTTTATTACCAAGCAGAGCATTTTTGTATGAATATGGATAGTTCAGAGGCTTTGGCACCTGTTTTTCCTACTAGTGCAACCAAATCTGAGAATTGTCAGGCAATAGTGCAGAGTTTTTCTATCTTTTCTCTGTTTGACTGTGAGGGGTCATTGTTGATTGTCCACATATATAAATATATATATATATATATATATAAAAACAAACATGTTCAGAGCTGAAACAGATCTGTTCAGAGCTGTTTGAGAGTTTTCTGCTGATACCAAGTGTCAAGTGTTTTCTAAAATATTTCAGACATAGTATGTGTGTCCTGGTGCAGCCATATTGAGCATATATTAAATATATTGCAAAAATCTATTCCAATTTTTAAAGTAATGCCTTATATCCTTGTGAAATGATCTTTGGTAATGTATTCAGTAGTAACCCTAGGCATCAAAAGTGGTTGGGGTTTTGTTAGGGGTTTTTTTTTTTGGTATTTTTTAATATTGCTGGTTTAAAACAGAAACATGTGCTGTTTTCCAAGCTTACGATATTACCTAGTGCTAACAACATGACCATTCTCAGTTTTATTCTGTATTCATGAGTCTGTGTGTCCATGTGTACGTCCTGCCTAGCCTGAGAAGTGCTGTCTGTGATTCTGACCACTTCCCCAGCTAAGCCACATTAAAGAGCAATGCTATTTCTAGTCATAGCTGAGTGATGTTACACTGTGACCAACATAGCCTGTCCCTGGGCCAGAGCACAGAAATCATCAGTACCAGTCACTCTTCCAGCCTTGAAAGCTGGGGCTTTTGGGGGGGTCTGGCTGGTGTGACCAGTCTGAGACTCAGTAATAAACTGGAAACCAAGGGGTTAGGAACTTCATGTGTTGCACAGCAGGAATAATGTGTGGCCTGAGTTGAGATCCCAAATGTAGAAAGAAACTTCACTGGGTTTGCAGGACATTGCAGTCGTTACTGTCAAGTACAAGGGAGCTTTTAAGAACTCTTTTGAGAGAGATATAATGGTTCAGTAGGTAAGGAGCAAGGTAAGTCAGCATTCTTGGTTTCTATCCCTGGCTCTGCCAGCTGCTTGCTGTGTGACCTTGGGTGAAAGACTTATTCTCTCAGTGTCTCAGTTTGCGCATTAGTGAAATGAGAGTAATGACACTTACCTATCTTGCTGGGGCTTTCTGAGGCTTAATTAATTGATGTTTGTAAATCACTTTGTGATCCTCTAGTGAAAGTTATTAGAGAGCTGCCAAGTATTTATCCTCTCTTTTGTTGTTTTTTTTTCTTCCTGCTAGTCTGCACACATCCATCTAATATCTAAAAGTGTGCTCACAGCTAGAAACAGATACTGGCCAAATTGCTGTTAAGAGGAGGTGTATGGAAGTTTTACAAAATTACTTTTGCAAATTGCTATGCTTTTTGAAGTACCTTGTGCAGGGATGTAACAAAACACAGTAACAAGTGTCTGTGCTACCCACTAAGCAGACTGTGGTTGTGATTCCTCATGTAGTATCTTTCAGTGGAGCCAAACATATAGGACTGTTTTGAATTTCAGATGTGCTGCCTTTTAATTGATTTGCTTTCAGAGAATTCTTTGGGACTCCTAAAACTTAGTAAATTTTTTTATTTCATGTAGACCTGTCAGTAGTTGGAATGTATGTCTTTTAATTTGGGACAGCAGATGAGCACATAGATTTATTAGTATTATTTTATTTGCAGTTTCCTCTCAGTCTGGGGAGGAATTTACACACTGTATCCTGCAAGCGGTTTAAGGTGGCCAAACCCTTCAAGTCTTAGAAAACATTGTGGAAGTACTAAGTTGCATCCTTATACGAACAGTACTGTCATTATTTAAATCCTCATTTGCTTTGCTGGTGTAAAGGATCTGCATTCTGTCCAGAATAACACAACTGAAAATGCACATGTGAGGAAATACAATCCACCCCCCACTCAAAATTGCCTTTTCAGAAGCAGGAACATTTCTCCACCACTGCTCTGAGTGGGCTGTGCTGTACCTGGAGACTGGGCGGAGCACAGGTTTGAATGCAAGGTCAGGAGATTTTCACTGGATGGGAGAATCTGCTGCTCAGAGTGGTGGAACTGGGCATCAGAAAGTAAATCTGAGGAGCCTTTGAGGAATTTTAATATTAGAGGTCACAATAAGATGGGAAGTGATCCAATTTAAACTAAACTTCTCAGCCTTTATGTTTCTTGTAGACATCAGTACCAGCGTTAAAGGAAGACATAATTTTTGCCCCCATTAAAACTGTGTCTGTTTAGCAAACAAGAGAGTATGTGGTGCTGCATTATGTTGTTAACATATGTTCTCGTATGGACAGGCTCTGCCAGGTGTGAGGAGGAAAACCCCTTCTCTGTCACATCAGGCAGGCTGGGGAAGCCTGTAGGACAGGCTTTTGCTCCTCCAGTCCTCTCACTGCATTCTGCCTTTAGCCCTGGCCCACTTCATGCTGTCAGTATGAGTCTCTGGTTCTTCGCTAGCTCACGAGGACTTGTTGTGGAGCCAGGCCTTGGAGAGGACTTGGACTGTGATACCTGGGCTGTGAGCAGTGCTGGGGCTTGTCAAGTGAGGGCAGGAAGGGTACAGACCCTTCCTCATACACCAGTTGTACCAGTACAAATGTAAGCCTACCAGTGAGTGTAAAACAGAAAGGTGCTGTCCTGAGGTAACCCTTAACAACATATAGCATCTTTATGCCTGTTTAGCTCACCAAATGATACTAATGTATCATGAGGAAAAAGCTCAACAACACTGGAATAGGAAAAAATGTAAAAATGGAGCAAAACACCCCATCCTCAAAGCTCTGAGAACAGCTCAGACCTTTTTGAGCCTGCTGAGCCTCCAAAATCTTCCTTTCCCAGAGGTACAGTTCGTCTCCTGGTGTTTTTCTTTTTCAGTAGCCACAGCTGGAGGAAACAGGAACATGCTAAGGGGTTTTATTTCTTGCTGGAATTAAATATAGAGATATTGATATTTCCTGTTAGAAATAAGGTTAGAGGAATAAGATCAACACAGTGTTCCTAAAATGAATAGGACTGCTCAGCTACCCCAGCTTCAAGTCACTTCTTGGCCTTCCTGTGGCTGCAGGAAGCCCGTAGCTCATGGCTGCCCTTGAGGCATGTGTTTCCAGAATCTGAAGCAGCTGAGGGCTGAACAGACAGATATCCTTGAGACCTGTGTGTTGCACATGGCATTGAGAAAAGCCCAACATACTATGTTCCCTACACTCTCCAAGGCCTTCCTGCCTCCTGTGGCTTATGGATGGTAGAGCTGCCCCAGAGCAAGGGTGTCTTCAGTGCTATGGTGTACTTGGAAAATTTGAGCTCCTCCTACTTTAAAATCTAGGTGGCTTCTTCTTTTTTTCCTGCTAGTTGGTGTTTTCTCATGAAAGACACCTCACTGGAAAAGTCTCATCCCACGGTGCCCATCACTCTACTCTTTCTTATATTTAAGGAGCATGTCTGCACTTAACAGCTAAAAATCAACCCTAATTTATAGCAGTATTAAATAAAGGTGATCAACATGGCCAAGGTATAGGAAGGAATACAGAGAAACCTAGAGAGTGTAAGAATTAGAACAATCTGGTTTTACTCAAAACTGCATAAGATTCAAGGATCAGCAGAGTTCTAGTAAATGAAGTGTATTGTCTAATACTGTATGTGCTGTCCTGTCCTCTCCTCCATACTGATCTTTCTGTTTGTTCACTTTTGTTTTGTTGTTTGAACCTTCATCCCCTTCCTATTTCAAATTCTCCTTACACGGGAGTGTGAACATTGAGCTGCTGCCTGTGTGTGCCAGCCCAGTCCCTCCCACATGGTCCCCTTCAGAAAGCCCAGTTCTCTCTGGCTGGTGAGGTTACCACTGCTGATGTAACCAAGGCATGTAGCCTGACAGCCTGTTTCACATTTAGGTCCCAGTAAGTTTCCTCTGGTGACAAAATGCTCGTTTGGTGGTTTGTTTTTTTTTTTTAAAAGTGGAATAATTCTGGTGATGGAGTTTTGGCCTGAGCACCTTGTGTAGATGAGTTTTGCAAACAGACTGTTGCCCAGAGTGAGAGTGATCAGCTCAGGAGTGATGGGAACTCCTTAAACTGGCTTTCCTGTTGCTGGAAATCCATTTTGCAACTACTCTTTCTGAAAACTTTACATAGAATTAAGTACTACTATTGACAGCTGAGCTGTCAGAAGTTTATCTTTTAAGCACTGCTGGTGTTGCACTATATTGACTGGAGACTGGAACGTGCATGAAAGTCCTAGTTCTATCCAGTGGATGGATTCATTTTGAATATTTCTAGAGTTTGGGGAATATCTTTCAGTAACTGTTAACAACAATGAGAAGAGCACAAAACCCATCCAGATAATAGAAGATAGTAAGAACACTATTATCTGTTGTGTATGAATATTCCTGCCACTGTTGGTTGCACCAAAATATAGTATGAGTTGGAAGAGTTCCCAGGCAAGTCTAGAGCAGGTAAATGGTGTGCAGCACTTTAATTTTTCAATGCTAAACAAATCACCTTCAGATGAACAGAACTGTAAGTACAATCTGGTAACCATTTGATGAATGATTTTTAACTCTGAGTCTAAACTTACACTTTTGGAAACTTATACTTTATTTTTATGACAGTCTTTTATGGTAGGTGCAGTTCATTGGCATTATTAACCATGACTGGTTTCACTGTAGAGAAGAAACAAAAGGAAAACAGGCTTGAGCTTCTCTGGCAAATAACTGGAAGGTAGGGATGAACACAAGAAAGAACAAGTCCTCAGGTCCTAAATAAATGATAATGTGTTCATTATTGAACTAGTACTTCCATTTAGAAAGGGACAGAATGCAAAACATTCAGAACAAACCTTCCAAAGCTGATGCACTGAGGTATATTCAAACCTCAGACTGTGCAAACTAATAGAGGAAACATACCTGTGTCTTCTACCCTGTTTTATGGGTAGTTCTGCTGGTTGCAGTTGCTTTACTTGTCTGATTTACAGTAACTCCTTGTTTCATGGTCCAGTGTTCAGAGTATACCATAAATTTATTTTTCTCTGTGTTATTCCTTCAGTAATACATTGCTACATACAGCTTGTGTCACTGCTAGTCACGATCTGTAGATGGTGTTGGGAAGAGGGTGGTAGGAAGATGGTAATGAAGAATGCTTGGGATAGGACTTCAGGCTGAAAATAAGAGTTCACTTCATGATCCATCCATGTTAGTGGAGAGCTCCCAACCAACTGTTTAGCCATTTCCTGGTGAGAAGATAAAGGATTTACTCCCCTCAGGAGATGCTCGTATCCTACATTGGACCTGGATTTTTGTGTATACAAGTGAAATTTCCATAGTCCACGAAGGGAAATGCTCTTTGTGTGCCTGTGTGTTTGCATACACAATGGTATTAAATACCATACAAAACTTTCCATAAAGAGATCTCAAAAAGGGTGTGCCAGTGTATGCCATGTTGGGGCAATGTTTCACAACAGAAGTAGGAGAAGCCTATAAGGGAAGGTCTATTAAGAGTATTCAGTGAATTAGGCCTAGACATAGATAGACTATGGACAATTAGACAAATAAAAGAGCCTCTCTCTTGAGATTTCCTTCTTTTCCACAAGTATTTCTGCATCTTGGTAGTTTTTCTTACAGTTTTATGTCTTGGAGGAGTCTGAGCTTGTGAACCTGATGGCAGGACTGAAGAAGACCAGTCTTGGCCAGGGCCAACCAGGTACTCAGCAATTAACTGCTGTTGTATCTGGCCCAGTGTCTAGTTATAACGTATATAAAATAAACACTCTGTGAGAAATAAAACAGGTTTTTTATCTTTTGAAATGTGTGAAGCAAACAGAGCCTGCGTGCAGCTTCCCCAAAGAGCGCTGCTTAAATGACTGTTTGCAAAGCCAGATGGCTGTTGGGAATTCACTGGGATGTAGGCTTAAAATACAATTAGCTTGCTGTGCAAAAACCATCATAACAGCCTTGGCGCTTCCTTATTGACTGGGATTGCAGGGTAGCAATGAAATTATAAAATAAATCTACAAGCAAACTATGAGTGTTTATTTAAATGAGGACATTCAGCTACAGTTCCAAAATCAGTTGCAGTATGTACCACTGAAGTATTTGGGCTATAATTAGTGGGGTTCTGAATGAGATAAGCATGGCAATTTAATTATCAGATAACTTTAGCATGTGCTTAAAAGGATTCCAACTTGATAAGAATTGTGATAATGTTTTCTACTCAGTGAAAATATCAACATCTAAATATTTAATACAGCCACAGGAAATTTAAATGAAGTTTTCAAAGAGAAATGACGTGAAGAGCTTCCCACAGCAATATGGTGGTAATAGGGCTTCCTTTCAATTTTTGATGAATATTTGTTCTTCTGAGGGTTACATAAGTGATATCACAAAATTCTAAGCCCTCTTTTCCCCTTCCTCCATGTAACATCTAAAGGTACCTTTAGCTTGAGTGTTAATCCAGAGCACGATGAAACGACGGCTCTGCGCAACGAAACCCCCACAACTGTGTGATGAGAGCTCCTCTGTAAGTTGAGTCCTCTCTTCTCTTTGCTCGTGAAATCCAGCCATACTTTATATAAGAATGCAGAGAAGAAAGACAAATGGTTTATCCTCTAAGCCACCCAGCATCCTGTTCTTGATATTCCAGTAACATATGCTAACATATGCTTTCCTCAAGAACTTCAAAAACATGCTTTTAGCAGCAATGAAAATAGTACCATACATTGAATTCAACTTTAAACCTCATAGTTTACCTCTAATACCATTACCTCATGTATAGAAGAAAATGTAAATCTAAAATATGCTGGTGATTATAACCTTTCTTCCTGACAGACACTGCAATATAAATGCACATAAATTGAATTTCTTCTTTAAAGAAATTTGAATACCTTTGGAGCATTTTAGCAAATCATCTCCAGCCCTTATGGCACAACTTCAATGGACTGTGGAAAAGTGCTCTCCCTATGGCATGACTCCTGCAATAGAAGGACATAGCAAGGCAGAGACATGCCAAGAAAAATAGAATGTACTCCATTGATATTCAAAATTTATTTTATTAAACTTGCACAAAAGACTGAAAAACTGGAAGCCAGTTTTATTAGAAAAGGCACTCAAATATTAACTCTCTGAGTGCTGCTTGCATTGCTTGTCTGGAAAAAAATAGTAATCAAAGATATACACTTTGACTTTGATACCTTGGAGAGCTGTTTGATTCCTTGTGTTAACCATTAAATCAGAAACTGAGAGAGCAGGTAAGTGGAGAGTAGGAGACCCTGATACATCAGATGAGAAGTCTTCAGAGGAATTCTCCCCTGGGGGAGCAATGAGTACATTTGAGCAATCTTGTGCTAATTAGTAAATATGCCAATTGGTGGATAACAGCCATATTTCAGAATTCCGTTTCTAAGGGAACATATGGCAATGTTCCTGAATACCATCAGCTGTCAGTGTTTATCTTAGAATAGGGATGGGAAATGAAGATGCCAAAAAAAGTATTTTTCAGAGCGGCAAATACTAATATTTCCATAATATATTGGAAAGATAAATGAACTGAAGTTTCATAAGTGTTTCATTGAGTGGAGAAAGGCCAAGTTTGCTCTAAATTGGTTGTTAACTTTCCTGTTAATCAAAACAAGGCAGGTGTTTACTTTAGCAAGGTGGGATGCTTCAGTGTCTTAAAAATTTTACCTTCATCTGCATAGTGCAATGTATATAACTTAGGGTAACCTTGGGAGTTGAAAGAATTGCTCATTGATGTAGCCTTGCCACATGATATATTTTAAGATGATCTACTGCCAGGTAAACACATGGGTTAAGAGAATTACCTCAGTGGTGAAATATTGCCCTTAGCCTTTGGCTTCACATATGGTACAGACTTTCCAACTTCAGAACTTCAGAAATTGGTAAATGCTGTAACTTGTCAATAGATATGATATGTGTGTGTGTGTGCCAACACTGCCCCAGTCTGCCATTACAGTTAATGATCTGAATGTGGTTTTATTCCTACTGTAACCACCTATTTTCAGAACATTATAATTTATGCATAAACATTTCCTCATGACAAAGATCGTGGGTGTGATGTAAGCCAAAAAACTTTTTTTTTTGAGCAAAACCTGTTTTGACAGGAAGTTTACATGTAGAAAGGTATTTATAGTCTGAAGAAGTATCTTTTTGTAGGAAAGTTACGAATAAGGACTTTATTCATTTTTCTGAGTGACAAAGCATGGACATCTGAGATGTACATGAAGCAGGGCTATGGTGTTGGATAACACCAGTGTTCTTCTGGAGTCCCATCCCATTTAAGCAGAATCTAATTTTTCATTATAAAGTATGTCACCATCCTCTCCATTTCTCCATTCTAGTTAGAGGGAGTGGGTAAAAGTTTAAAAGCTTCCCAGTGGATTAGGACCAGAGGAGTTAGGACACTAAATGCTTTAAAAATCTGGCCTTCAGATTCATTCTCAATAAAGCAATGAAGGCACTTCAGACCTTGAGTCTCAATGAGAGTCACAGCAATTTCGAATCCTGTTCACCAGAATTAAAGTGTCTAAACATTCAAATAGTTGCTTTGTTTTTCAAAGGCACATAGGCGTTTTTCTGCTCTTTCAGGCACCTGAATGTACTTGGGAGTCTTGTGCTAAAACAGGTCTGAACATCTTGAGCTCGAAATGTGAGCTGATACCATGCCAAGTCAGCTGGAGCAATGCGTTTGTCTATGCTAACAATTTAAAATAAAACTTGACTGAGTTTTTTATATGACTATTTAAATTAAATTAATTCCCCGTCCTGCCTATAGCAAAGACAGGAGGAGTTCATGTGCAAAAGCTTCAAGCCAATGCTCTACTTCAGTTGATGCAGGGAAATGGCTGGTGAGGATGCAGCAGTAATGATGCTCTAATCATGAATCTTCAATGCAGGCAGGGAAGCCTACTGGAGAGATGAATTGTGGAATTGTTGTGTCATCCTGCACTGGTCAGGAGAGTGGGAATCGGGGATGCTCAGGACTGTGGGTAGCACACAGTGCCAGGGCTGTGGGAGACATTGGCACAGAGCTCATGTGGGCAAAATTTGCCTGGAAGGTTTTCTTGCTTTCTTAACCCGTCTGTATCAGTCCATGGTCGAAGCCAAACGCAGCCCACTGATGATGAACCCCAGTCTATGGCCCAGTGATAGTTTTAATCTGATGAAAAGCATCAGCCATTGCAGAGCTGGGGGGCTGGCAAGCATTGCAGGGCTTCAGGTCTGCACTGTAAATGCCACTTCTCAAGTCATACTGGCCTAGAAGACAGCCCAGCACACCCAGTCAGATGTGCTTGTGGAAACAAAATCAGAGTGTTTGGAAATACAGACTGAGAATTGTTTGCTGAAATTGCTACTTTTTTCCTTCTGACAGGTATGAAAAAAAACCCAGCCCTCAGAACATTACAGGGCTGCCTGCTTTCTTGGCTTTATCATGACTCTCATGTAGGCCTATCTCCCAGATTTAAAGGATGGTGTATTCTTCAGTTAATAAACATATAGCCCATACAATGGCCAAAAAAAAGCTTGATAATGTTGAAACTGACAGCTTCAATAAATGAAAAGAACATAAAATGACCTCTAAATTTGTAACCTTTAGGTCTCATGATTTTTGAAATCATGGGACCCCCACACATCCCATGTGGATGTTTGGGGTTGGTGGTGATGCAAAGAATGATAAAGTCATTTGAGCATCTGCCTGTCAATTCTCACATTTGAAAGATGAATACTTCCTGAAAGAATACTTGTTCCCTTTCAGTATTGATGTATTGATTAGACTGCTCTGTCTTTGGCACGTTATTATTTCTTTTGGAGATCTGAACTATGTTTTAAAAATAAAGACATAATCTCCCCTTTCCCCGACCCCTGTAAAGACGGTCATCTGGAGATAATCTTTAATCACGACTCTAGGCTCTGAAACTAGGCTTTAGAGTAGGAAAGCCAACAAAATTTTAACTGTGCCATAATACAATAGTTATGTAAATACAGTACATAATGTACTTAATATGCTAATCTCTGAATATCAGGAAGCAAGATCTCACTGGAGCAGAACTCAGCTATGGCCTAAGAGCCTTTTGCTTGCAGAAAAAAAAAAGAAAAAAAAAAAAAAAAAAGAGACTGAATTGCAAAGCCTGGAAGTGTGAGCTGCTTCTTCTGGTTAGCCCTGGCATTTCTGGGAGAGCAAACAGCACTTCTTAATTTTCACTTCAACCACTAGCAGCTTTTTTTTATGGTATGTCCTGCCAGTTAGGCTTGATTCTGCCATGTTTTTGATGATTTATTTTCATTTGACAATAATGTAAAATACAAACCATCTGATGCAAGGTTTTAGCTCCATTAGCTGGGAACCACAAACCTATGCCATGTCACTTTTTCTTTTCATAGTGCTGTTTCAAACTTACTGGCATAATTGATCGATCTTTATCCTTGTCTGGATTAAATGATGGTTTTGGCCCGAGTTTCATATCAGGATGCCAGATTTTCTTATTCCTATGACTCCCGTCTCCGTGTTGTGCAGGACAAACTAAATAATATTCAAATGCCTCATTTGTAAACACACAATTATGTACACAAAACGTGCTTCTTACTGTCTCCCCAGTTTGGCTCTACTGTTACACTTGTGATGGATGCTGGCATGGCACAAATTAGTTGGTTTGCATGCCAGCACTCCAAAAGCTGAATTAAATTGAGCCTGGATAATGTACAGATACTGCAGCCTAATGTTTTTAAAAAGTCAATCCCTAAGAGCATATATACAGATGGGTTTCTGTTAAATATGTCTGTCTACACACACTCCTCTCGGCTAATATACGGATTTTAGTGAGGATAGAGTTAACGGAGCTATGCTGGCACATTATTACTGAAGTGGTTCTTCCATTACATAATGGAGCTCTCTAGACATAAGCAAAATAGCCCTTCTCAAACTTGTTGGACAAAGGGATGACAGCCAGCCCTTACTTCTCTCTCCTGTAGTCTGCTACATAGCAGGGAAAAAGAGGGACAGCTGGGTCTATGCAGTGGACCCATCTCCTGCCTATGGAGCCACAGCATGAGATGGAGCCATGGAAAGATGCTTTGCAGGGGCCAGGACAGGCTCAGGGAGGCAGAGGCTGTGCGTGGGACTGGAGCCACTCTGTGTGAATACAGGTTTTGCACCTTTTGGCTGCAGTGGTCAATTTGTTCATCATTGACTGTAAAGAGGTAATTTCAGCAGTTGTGAAAATGCTAATTCTTACCTTGCAACAGGTAGTTTCTTATGTCAGCCTTAAAGCAGAATAGATCCTTTATTGAAAAACAGTAATGCAATTTACCCTATATGACCCTTAACTTACAGCCACATGCAACATCCCTCTCACTCCCCAGAGTGGGAAGCATTAATAAGTTACAGTGAGTCGTAAGAGTTTCTTGTGTAAGAAAAGCATCCTCAACCCACCAGAGCATGTCATGCAGCAGGAAACACTTTTAATCCTTTTGGAAGTAACCTTGCCACTAAGTTTCTGTTGCTGTTTAACACACCCAGGTGTTTCAGTCTGGTTTCCTTCAAAACAGAGGAGATATCAGAGTGGTCCTCTGTCTTTTCAACTGTCTAAGCCCACTAGTGCTTATTCACATTTTTTGGATCTGTGTACTCAAATACTCTCTGTAGCAATGAAAGAGTGTGGGAAAATAAAAGATCTTGATACACAGAAGAAAGAAACAGAATTAAATCAGACAGTAAAAAACCTTTTTCACCTTTTAAACCTTCTCTTCACATCTAAGGGCTGTTCAGATGAGTTAATCACAAGCCAACGATTAGCTTCTGTGGAAACTAATAGGATGGGTAAAAGATCTGGAGGGGATGCAGAATGAAGTAGACCTGATGATTTCAAAAATGCTAGGTTTCTGAAAATAATTTTTTGTAGGAGAGGCACTGGAGGCAGTTGTTGTTGCCATGTGCCTAGGGGATGAAGGCCACTGGGGTTTCTCTGTGAAGAACCTGGTGAGCTGGTTCAGTTTACACAGGGCTGCAGGTTTTGGCTAATTCACAAAGCAAAAAGTAAAAACAAAAGGAAATATCATTTCCTCAAGTACAAGGTATTAATATCCTGTTCAATTTAATTTCTGCCTTCTGTTATCGTGAACCCTTTAATACGTAGTGTCAGCTTGGCAAGGATTTTCCAACAGTATCAAAAGAGAATTTACCCCTGAAATATTGTCACAGGAATTGCTGCAGCTCTCAATAACATCGTCTCCCAAGCAGCAGCTACGGAGATGGCTGCTGCAAGAACAAATCCCCCTTGGGCGAGGTTCTGCCCCACGGTCCTCAGCAGCCTTATCATCATTTCTAAGGAGGGAAATTAATACAAGCTGGATACTGCGAGTGCCTAGCCATGTGGATATAGAGCCCGTGCATGAGGCTGAGCACAGTGAGGGGTAAGTTCTGGGCTGGGTGCTGGTGCTTTCGGGCTGCTCTACCCTCCCGCACGCAACGTGCTGAGGGCCTGGCCTTGGCCAGGGAAGCACAACTGTTGCGCAAGGAGGCTGCTAACCCAATGCATAAATACAGTTCTTTGTGCTGGGAGATGAAGCAGCTATGTACTGCTAAGCCAGAAGTGCTCTGAAAGACTGTCTCACACTATTTAAAAGATAAATATTCTCCCCATTCAATTTATATTGATTTTTCTGATTAAGGAAAAAGGGCATTTTCACGAAGATACTTCCTGCCCTCAAAATATCATAGATCTTGTGTTAAATTGCCCAGCGCTGTTTTCATGAAATGATATTGTTATTGCATGTTTGCTTCTGCTCAGATGAACCACAGATGGAATTTGCCTACTTTCAGTCTTACATTAGTCATAAAACCACCAAAAAAAGATTTATTAAGCTGAGATTTGAAAACAGACCTGAATTCCCCTTTTCTACAGTTTTTAGATTCTGAGTTTTGGGCTGTTGCTGGTTTATTTGCAGGACACCAGAGCCTGCAGAGATGCCACCTTCTCGGGTATTTCCCATCAGGAAAAATAAAATTTTCAGTGCTTATTAGTACTATTTTAATGAATAATTTCTGTATTTTTCTCCCAGTGTTGAACAGTAGGATAAAAATAGAAGAAATTGAGGAGAGATTATGTTGATAATTCTTACCTCTTTCACAAACCTTTTTTGGCTCAGGTATGAGTTTTATTTTTCTGTTTGAATCCTGGAGAACCAACTAAACCAATGTTCCATGAGGGCCTTTTTCATTTCTGCCTGTTTAAGGTATTTCTCCACAGTGATTCTTTTTATTTACATAATTAAAATATTTCCTTTGGAATTATCTCCATTTCAGAGATGACCTGTGGCTTCAAGTCACCAATTATATGATTTCAGTAGAACCTTATTTCCACTAAACAGCAGCTAAGGTAGGATGTACCTTTTTTTCTTTACCAAGACTCATAGCTCAGGTATTTCATGTTGGAAGAACATAATGACTGACTTACCTCCATTCACCATCTGCCCCTTTTTTAAAAAAGCAGTTAGAGCATCTCTGTCCCTGCAGTGGCCAAACCTCTTTTTGTATCCGTTACTATTTCCCTGCAATGAGTTTACAGGATGTTGCAAAATATTATGAAGATGCAGTTTATAGAGCTCCAGTTTCACGCTGTATGTGAATAGTGTTATACAAGTCATGTGGCAGCTCAGACCTGTTTTGAGGTTTTTGGTGTGTCACTCAAGCCCTTTGGCCCTCTGTCCTTTCTATGGCTGGCTGATGAATTTTATACTGGCAGAATATGCTGTTTGTGGAAAATAGAGTTTTGTGTGGAGGAGTTGCCAACATATTTCCTTAGACTGACATCAAAATACAACAAATGCTGTCAGGGAAGCCTTGTTCTAAAACATGTGCTTTTGTGCATGAATGTTTGTTTGTATCTGTGTATGTATTCAGGGCCTTTCTAAAATTTAATAATAATAAACTACTAGACATGTGTATCTGTAACTCAGCACTCTCTTCACCCCATCTGCAGCCATCACCTTCAGATCTTTTATCTCAAGCTAATGACAGTTGTGCCTTCAGCAGTCAGCAGTTCCTGGCAAATTCCTGGAATTGGCCAAGAAGACACAAACCAGAGCTCCTAGAAATATCCAATATTGTTCTGACTTTTGGCATTACCACCACAAAAATTATTCATTTTTAATTCTGTTTGGCATCTCTGAGAGCTTATGATCATATGACAGGATAAGGCTCAATATGAGCATTCTCCTAAGTTCAAAACCATGCAATTTTCAGCCAGTTTTACATTTTAAACTTCAAATTAAATACAAAAACTCAATGATTCTCACCTGCCATATGACTGTGCAGCAGCTTGTTTAATTACTTTGTGCCTAAACTTACTATAGATTAAAAAAAAAGAGAGCAAAATTTGCATATAATGGAAGTGCTGCATTTTTAAGCACTTCGAGCTGTAAAATGTTACTTTACTACTTCACTCTGCTTCAATATTTTATCATTTGAAAATATAAATTGTAAGGGTCACTCTTACACTAGTGACTTTGGAAAGTATAAAATCAATGCCTTCTCTATTTTCTGACTTTTATTAGCCCAAGAGTGGAAAAGTATAACATTTAAAATACATACCACCTATTTTTGTCTCTGGGCTGTTGAGAAAGCTCTGCTTTGCTTTTGCCCAGAGACATGGGAAAGAGTGATGGATAGTGAGAGAGGGCAACCCATCTCTTTTATTCCCATTCTGCTCTATAATTTGTAATCCTTATATATGTCTGAAGCTAAATCTGAGGCATTCCAGAGCCTGGAGACTGTGTGCAGCAAGGTCCAGCCGACAGTGCTCTGGGCTGGGAGGCAAAAGAGCTGGTGCCAGAGGTCAGGGACTGAGTAGGAAGTAGGAGCCCAGGAATTGGTCTTCTGTGGTTCTGGAGCTTGTGCAGAGCTCTGCACCAAAAGAATTAGAGTATAAAATGCTGCCAAGGCAGAGTGAAAGCCTCTTGCATTTGCTTTGCACTGGTAAGGATTGCTGCAAGAGGCAGCAATCAAACCCTTCTCCTGGCAACCACACAGTCATTCCCCTGCACTGTTTCCCCAGCAGCCAGGTATGGGTAATGATGCTTTTCCACACGAGATTTGTGGATGACAATTGAAGTGACTTCTTAGTGATGTTTCTCAGCTTTTGGATCCTGCATAAATAATATCTTGATAATGGTTTGTTATTTTGCTTTGGTTTCTTTTCAAGCATTGTCAACTGTTGTTCTAAAGTACATTAAAATGCAGAAGGAATATTTTGCAGTCAGGTATGGCTCTGTTAGAGAACAGTAATGGGGAGAAACAAGCGTCAGCAGATAGGCAGGCAGTCGTCTTGATCGTACATGTGTTTTAACTTGTGGAAAGACAAAAATAGTCTTCATGCCAGAGGTGTCTAAAAACTCACTGGCTTGTCATCTCGATAAACTGTCAGTCAGGACCTTTGTCATTTTGTTACGGTCTCTTGTGTGTCTTTATTCACTTCCCTCTGCACTTTATTGTAGGGGAAGTCAAAAAAAGTTCTAGGTATCTTTTTTTTTTTTTTTTTTTTCCACAGAGCCTTAATCTGTTTTACATCTGTGTGTGACTGAAGAAAGGCAAGAAAGGGTGAAAATGGATCAATCCACAGTAAAGCAGTAGGAGAGCTATTTAGTACTGTTGAAATAACTCCTGTCCTGTCCTGACAGATCTCAGCACTAGAGCTTCAAAACCACTAGCAATCCTACAGAGGTTTTTTTTAAGTGAAGTACTAATATTCCCTCTTGGTACATTTTTGAAATTGTACATATGTAGGTTTACTAGAAATATTTAGGAGAAACAGCTGGACATTACAAGAAAGCTGTCTTTTATACTTAATCTTTTTATATGACCTGGTTCATATTTATAGCATATTTTCCTTCAGCTTTTCTCCTTCTAGCGCCCATCCCTTCAATCTTCTCTAGTTTGCATTCACATCTAAATAGGCTTTCAAATGAGAGGTCAAAAAAAGATTGAGTGCAGAATTTTATCAGTGCTTAGGACTTGATTCTGTGCTCCTGACTAATAGTCAGGAGTCTAATAATCAAAACTGTTGAGACACCCCCCTGTTGCCTGGATGAAGAATCAGTCTGGAATCACCACACCAGGAGAAAACCTCAGGGCTCCTGCCCTGCCATTTTATACTCACATTTACTTAGATAAAATATGAAGACTTACGGTCGCCTCATTTGTATCCACAAATGTGTTTGCAACCATCTTCAGATTACCATTTCTGCAGCATTGCTGCACACCTGCTATGAGCAGCCTCCTTTAGGGTGAATTTACTGTTCCAGCAAGGCTTGGTCCAACAGAACATCGGTGAGACGCTGTGTTACCTCTGAGTTACTTCACTGGGCTCAGAGCAGATAAACAAATAACCCCAAAGTCACTGCTGTTATTAGATTGTTTTCTGACCAATCCATAGAGAATATGGAGAGTCCTAGGAGGATTTTTTTTCCCCCTTATTTTCTGTTTCAGTCTATGGGGCCAAACAGATCATTCTAGTCTTGGATTGAACTGAGCATTTCAATAACTTGTATTTTAATCAAAATCAGACGTACGTGTGTGTATTTTCCTGCAACCATCCCAGGAGACCAACTTCTCTTTAGGGTATTTTGAAATCATTACCCTTAATGGGTGATGTGGTGCCTTCTGACATTCTGAGACAATATTTATCTTCATTACAACAAAATTATGTCATCACTGGTTGCTTTAAACAGTATAAACTAAGTAATAGGCTGCTACAGAAAAGCTATTAGGAATATCAAAACTGTGAGGATAATAAATGTCCATATTTTGCTGAAGAAATATGTACAATAAAAAACAATCCTGTGTCTCATTCTCCTTTGTACAAATTAATTTTCTCCCTCATTTCCTGAAGTTCGTCTTGTCTTCTGAAGAACAGGCTGCTGAAAGTTGTTCGTCCAAGCCTAAGCACTTAAGCTTTGGTATATGTCTGCCTATGAAAATTGTGTCACTGTGTTCTGTGATAACCATAGCCATACAAGTGTGACATGATGAGACAAAACGCATTGTCTTTTGATAAGTAGCCTTTTCAAATGGGGCTGACCTAAGCCTAAGTCCAACCTGAAAATGCTGAAGACACGAACATGGGATTGTTATCCCAGCAGGAGAATCACAAGTGCAGAGATTGCTTCTGCTCCAGTGCTCAGTACCAAAGATGGATTCATTAGGACTCAAAAGCAGCATAATATTTTAACTGTCCTGGAGAAAGAGCACTGCAAATGAAGGTGAGCCTGTGTACTGCTTCATTCTTCCAGTGTTTTCTCCTTTCAGCCAGCATTGGCTCGTCAGGGTGTGTTTTAAGCCAGCTGTTCTTCATCCAGATTCCAGCATTCCTCATGCACTAAGAGGTCTGGAAGACAGTGCTGGCTGTGCAGGATGAAAAGGATATGTCTTGGCATATTGCTGGGCTATTAGTCCGTATCACTGCACAGTGATCCCTAGAGATGGCAAATGATAAATAGTCTGGACAGTAGTTAGCAAGTTAGAGCAAACTGGGACTAGCTGGTAGTGAGGGAGGCCCTTGGCACGGAATGCAGATTTCCTGAGGGTGAACCAGGCTGCCTTGGTCACAGAGCTTGTGTATTCACCTTCCCAACCTGCTGTTCCAAATCAAATAGATTTTTTTTCCCCCCTTCTTTTCTGGGATAAATCATACAATTAGAGAAATCAAGCTGCATATAAATTCCATGAGAGCCAACCAAGTGGAAAAATCTGACAAACACATCTGTTTGCTTTTCATTTTTAAGAGTAGCAGGTCTTACGCTCACAAATACAGTTAATCCACTGGTCTTCAGCTTTTCAAAATAGAAAACTTGTGATGTATCCGTCTTAAGGTGACATAGTAGAAAAATTGCTCTAGTTGTCTTTGCCTGATGATGTCAAACCACACCACAGCAGGCTTTGCATGACTGCAGAAGTCACTTTGAGAGGTTTTCTCTGCCACAAACCCACCCTGCAGCTGTACAGAATACCTTCTAGGAATGGGACAGAGATGTATATTCCTGATCTTTGTAAGAGGAAAAAAGTCTCTACATTACACGTTGTGGAATCAAAGGGACTAGCTGGTAGTGAGGTTTGGAAGGATTAGTGCTAAAATAGACTGTTCATTGACGTTTCTAACTTGCCTGGGACAGGAGAAAGCCAGACTGGCCTCTCTGAAGCTCCCTTTCCTAGGTATGCTTTCTGTGCTTCAGTGTGATCCCTCTAGACTGGGTGGTGACACAAATGCCACAGGTTAGCTCTTGGATAACATATAGCTTGTGTCTAAGCCACCATTAGATTTAGAAAACAGAATCATTTCCCAAAGCCCAGAGGGAGCAGAAGGGGAAGCAAAAGAGAATGGTTCTTAAAAAGTCTTATGTTTCTCTTTGGAAGAAAATTACCGTCATCTATCTTTCCTTTCTTGCAAGCTCCTGGAACCTACTAGTAGTGCCCTGCTGCTGGATTTTCAAACTTCTATTTTGCTGAAGAATATCTCTCTGATGCAGGTGCCAGTGTCATTTATCAGAAGATGATGTCAACATTCCTGTGTCATACATGACAAATGACAGCAGAAAGGAGTGCCCCTTGAATTCTCTTACTTTCACAAGGCTCTTTCCTTTCCTCAGTTAAATGACATTTTATTTCTTAGAGTGTTTCAGTTTAGACTTCTGTTGCCTCTAGAGAGAGGTACGTTCAAATTGACTGAGAATGAGTGATTAGTACTAGGCATTGAGCTACAAATTCAGTATTAGTATAAATACAATCACACAGCAAGGGATGTAAACTTTGCTTTCATGCTTTTGGGGCAAATTCTGCCTCATCTTACACCTCAGAAAATGCCAGAGTTTTTCTGATGTATTCCCAGTGGCAGAACTGGATGCATATGAGAGCATCTCCCTCATCCACTGTTTCTAATGCTTTTAAAGAGATGACAGATTTTGAGGTGATGACAACTGCCATATTCAGAAGTGTTTGCTCTGCAAAATATTTACCTGATCCTGTTCCAGTGGGATCTGGCAGCAGAAATCCAGGCTTTGACCCTGTTCTGTATGTGAGCCTAATTTAAAAGGTAATATAGAAATTAATTGGGTCGGCATCCAGTGGCACTTGGAAAGCGGAGCAAAGCAAAATGAAAGCTTGGGAAGTAAACAGAGGGGGGACAGAGCACATATGCTGCTTCTAATCCTCTTTTTCTTTGCTGCTTTCTATTCTTCTCGCTGGAAGAAGGGATTTGGACTCTTCTCTCTTAAGCCATGCATGTACAAAAAGGACTTTATTTTTAACTCATCTTAAAATCCTTTCTTGGACTAGGCAACTACAGTTTTAACATGTTAGCTGACTGTGATAACCCAGAGGGGGGAGCTTAGGGTTTATCTTGACCAGTAAATGGCTGTTAAAATTGCTACTACTTTTGACTAACACTTGTTAAAATATCAAGATGGACAACATGTGTTTTTCAAACCACACACCTGTACTCCTAATGGCAGCAAGGCCTTGGGGGAGGAAGTGATTCACAGAACCACTGCTCCCTGTTCTTTCCACCCACTCAGCATTTGATTATAGTGTATTTTTCTCTGCTAAAACATGCATGGGGCTGCCAACTCTGTGATTTTTTTGGTACTAGGCTTTTAAGCTCACCAGGAGCATGGCTTGTCTTTGTTCGGCACCCAGTGAAGGGTCTGGATTTTCATAAAAGCTCGGGATTCAGCAGCAGCCAGGGCATGGTTTGACATGTGCTTAAATAGCATCCCCCCCAAAAAAGCAAGTTTTTCCCATCCTGCTCTTGCCTTGCACTGAACTAGTCCAAACACTAATCAGATAAACAAGGAATTATTTAGACAAACCAATCCAACTAAAGAGAATAATAAATAACTTGAATTTTCAGTGGTACTGCCATTTAGTTGTTGTATTTCACACCTCCCATCTATAATCAATAGAAACAACAAAGCTGCTTGTGGACTTTGAGGAGTTTCTGGATCTTTTCTTGGAACAGAACTGATTTTTTTATTATTATTATTTAATTACCTTACAGATGTTCCAAACAATGTCCCTGAAAGAACAGATTTATTTCCAAGATCTGAGGGACATTTGGGTACAACATAGTGGCAGCAGTGATTTAGATGAACCTCATTCATTCTATGCTCAATCTAAAAGGTACGTACAAGTTTGCATTAAAAACAAAACCAAACAAACGAAATCACTAAAGTGACTTCAACAGGAGAACGATAGCAGCACAATGACTGGTACTGAAAAAAATGATGAAATTACCTGGACACAGCATAGTTCCTGGGGCAAACTGGGAGTAGAGCAGCCCTTTCTGGCATTATTGGTGAGAACAGAGGGATGAAGAAGTGCCTCAGATGTTTTCATACATTTATATTTTCAAAGGTTTCTTCAGAAGGAATAGATTTAGCAACATACCTCTCCTCTCTGTTTAATATGAGAACTGAACTTTTTTTCTGTACACTTCTAGTTTTTCCCCAAAGCAGGGGTCCGTTAGCTCCAGGCTCCACCAGTCCCAAGGGCTGTGATCTTATCTTAGGCTGCCAGAGATCATTATACACATCACTGTCATGTTGCTATGTTGTTGGTGGGGTTTTTTCCTTATGTTTCATTTTATTTGTTTTAAATAAGTAGGAGGGTTTTTCTAGCCCTTAGATGTGTAATCTGAGACAAAATGCCTCCATTTTTCTCACTCTTCCCTTCCAGCTTTACCAAGTGAAATACTATTTTTTCACAGGATGAATTGCTGATGTTGCTACATATGCAAACTAAGAGCAGCAACTGAGTCTTCCAGTCTGTAACTGTCTTAACTCAGACATTAATATCCCCAGTGGTAAAGCTTTCATTTTGGTTTGTATTCCATAGTCTAAGATATATCCCTCATTCTCTAGTTACTGAGACATTTCTAATGTGCCCAGCAGGTAACTTCTAGGAGTCACACTAGGTCAAGCTTACTTTAAAAAACGAAGGAAGGGTAAATGGTGGAAAGAATGAAAACTGTTAGCTACTTGGTCTTGTGGCCTTTTTCAGTATTTCTGAGTGGGGTTTTTAGGCCTACAAGTAATTCATCTAGTAAAGCCTGTTTACCAAAACTGCCACTAGTTTCCTTTGCTGTTTGTGTAGCTCAACTCAAAGGTGATACAGAATTCTTACAGTTAATCTGTCCTAGCAATTTAGGGTATATATTCATTTGTCTAGTTTCCTTAGGGCAGCTGTCACAGATCTGCTGAAGTTCCCAGGGCAATGAAACTCCTCTGTTGAAGGAGGCATATGGCCCTGCTGGTGAGGACAGAGGTGAGAGTGAGAAAGTGGCTGATCCTTCTCTGGTTTATAGGCTGTACACCAAAATTTTGCTCTGGGTGAGAGTCACTGGGCAGGTAGGTACCCTGGAGACCCAGGCAGAAATTTGCCAGAGTGGAGTCTCATTTTTGCAGTACCTGATGGTGTTGGAGTGAGCACCAAACTGCATCACAGTCTAGTCCTGGAGTACCATTTTTGGCAGTTCTTGCTGACTTACAGCATCCCACAGCTGAAGATCTGAATTAGCCAGAAGGTTTTACACCAACACAGTCCTGGTCCCAGACGTCTGATGTAGTTCTAGCATCTATAACTATATTCTAAATAAACTCTATGTAATCTGCTAATTAATATAATGAAGGTCAAGTGTCACAGATTGGCCATCACCATGTTGGAGAGTGGGACTGGTTTTCTTACACAGTTCCTTATGTACAACCACTGCTCAGGCTGTCCCTGAACATGTCTTCCTAGTAAGATGAGAGTGTAGAGGGATTTGGCCCAGTCAGCTGATTTGAAGCAACTTGAAATAAGAGTCACAGCAACCAGCAGAATAAGAAAGGAAAATTTAGGAGGTGCTAAAGAGAGCTCTTCTGGACTTGTGCCCTTCCTGGGAGTCTGTGTGCCTAATGGAGATCCTAACTCAGATCAGGATTTAAATCTCCTGGGCTCAAGGCCCAGAGAAGGGACAGAAGTATGTCCAGTCTTGTATAAAATAGGATGGGTGTTCAAGTGCTCTTCTTGGGTGGGTAAGATGTGACATCTACTTTGCTGGAGTGGTTCAAATTCACATCACAGGACTGTTCTACCTGGCAGCTATGTCTTGATCTAGTGTGAGTAGCACTTTGTTCTTAGTCTTGAAAATCTTTATTCAGCACAGTGCTGGTGAGAGAGTCAAAGACAAAGAATGGCTCATCTCAGTTTAACCTGGATTGGTGATACAATTTACTTTGGCTCTTCAGTCTAATTGAGTTTGTGGTTGTAGTCTGATGTTTGCAAGTTCTAAAAATAATTGCATTATTTAACATAAATTAGGCTTTCAGCAGTGAGCAGTAATGACTAAAAAAGTGCATTTTCTCACCTGTACCCCACAAAGTCATGTCCAAAATCCATGAAGTGCTGTAGGCATAATTGTGCTGATGCTGGTGTATTTATTGGGCTGGAATGAGGGTTGTGAACATCCAGACAATCTGTTCCTCACCATTATTATTTTCAAGAGTAACTAGAGGCTTTATGTGAGATCACGGCCTTGAAAAAAAATGTAACTAGAGGTTGGTTACTCATATGAACTTGTGCTCTGAAGAAGCAAGACAGGCAGAAGTAAGAAGAGAAACAGAGCAGTGGAATGATTTATCCAGGGTCATGGGGCAGGTCAGTGGCAAAGCTAAGATCAGAGTCTGTATCTCTCCGTTTCTGCCAAGACATCACGTAGAACATGTCCACAAAAAAGGAATGTTTTAGATAATACATGTGGAAATTGCAGGAGTTCACTAGTATTGGAAATATTTCCAGTTAGAACAGGAGTGTTAAAGATTAACCTTGATAGCCCTCCTTTTCTGCTGTCATTCAGTTCCTCAGTGTTTTCCCAAACCTTGTACAATCTACCAGCTCTTTTTGTTGGGGTTTTCCTCTGCTTGTTAACGATACAGGGGCTTCCTCAGGAACCTCTTACAACAGCAACTTTCTATTTGCCCACATCTTCAGTGAGATGACAGATAACAGGAGGAAGTCAGATACGTTTAAAATATACTTAGTTTTAACAGCACTGAGACACTTAACTTGTCATCAGTCCAATTATTAATCAGATTAATGGACTTTTATAAATCCACTGCATCCCTAGGATAGTTGCCTGGTTTGTGTTTCATGCATGCAGAATAAGGTTTCTCATGAGCTCTGAGAACTTCAGTATGAAAACTAAGACTGAGAAGTAATCCTTAGCTTACTCTTCTACCACACCTTGCATGCAATAATGCTGATCATTGCCTGCATAGGAGCATCATTTAATTATGTATTTTCACTTCGGAGCTTAATGATATTGAAGGAAATCCATCAGCATTTAATTAAAGACTAAATGCAGTCAGTCTTTCTAGCTGGTTCAGTACCCACTTAGAAATATATCTGATACCAACAGCCACAAAGGATACCGGTGGTAACAACATTAAAGAAGGTTTTGTAAGAGAATGGGAATCTAATTTGTATCTGGAAATTAAATTTCTATCTGAGATTTTTAAAAAACATTAAAAGGTATTAAACCTCTGTCTGTAGTAGGAAGTAATAGGAGTAAGTCATATAGTGAGGTCTTTCCCTTTCTATGGGAAAGAATTTTTCCAAATAATTTTTAAAGTTTCTGATATCCATCCAGGGTGCTCCAAGCCCCTGGAATACATTGCAATGAATCAAAAGCAGCTTATGCTGAAGCATTTTCCTATTGGCTTCATACAAAACCTGATGTGCCCATTTATGATTGAGCAATGATGTCTTTTGTGTTCATGATTTAATTCTAGTATTCTACTTTATAAACTAGGACTTTTTGAAATTAATTTTGTAAAAATCAGGTTTTCAAAAGGAAGCTGAGAAATAAATAACATATGAGTTCTGAATCCCACTAAGAAGGCAGGTCCAATGCAAATCATATGAAAGTAAGTGAAGAATTAATTAGTTTCAGTTGATTTTTAGATCAGGCCTGGAGATCAATGTGTTCAGAATAGGACATCGAAGCAGTCACTAATGTCAATGTCATGATAGCGTTTTTCCCTTGAGTGGGGATCATGAGCAAATGAAATTAACAGAGGCTTTAATATTGATTTAAGAAGGTGCAGGCAGGGGCCCTAAGGACATCTTAATGTTCAGCACATGCATAAGTGCTTTTCAGAAGAATTTTCTTTCTCTCTTTTTTTTTTTTTTTCCCCAATATCAGGCACTAAAGTAAAAGAAAAAACATATCTGTAGTTGTGTGAGACTGAACTTTTTAGGTCATAAAAGCAAAGAACTATGAAATAGAGAGACCCCTGAAGGGAAGTAAATAATAGAGGCTATATTTGTAATCTTTTCAGATTACCTATTTAAACTCAATTATAACTTGGTTCTTACTTCAGCATTGTACTATTGAAACCTGCTTATGCCCATTTATGCATTTGTCTGGTCATGCATTTCATTCGCTTGGGTTTGTTACCAGGAGTGCAGGGGTGCTTCCCTGCTGAAGGGAGACACAGGAGCTTTTAGAGCAGAAATAATAACTGACTTCTCTTAAGAAGCCATTGAACGTTTTCCTTCTTAGATGGAGTAAACAGGTACTGTACCCTGAAATGCAAAGTCTTTGTCAAGTTTGTGTGCGTGTGTGTCTTTAATCATTATATATATCCTCTGGCATGATTTATTTGTCTCCTTTGTAGTTTTACCACAGAGTTACTGCCATTTCAATCTGAAATAGCCATTAAATCTATTTGTTGGGTTTTTTTCTTCTCTTGGCAAGAAGTAAATCTGTACTATTTGCTGATTTGTTTATTAGCGTCTGGAAATTTGATCCTGCTCAAAGTCAAAAATTTTAAGTATGTCAGATCATCTTAAAGCTACGTACTAGTTATATGGGTGACATTATATGTGTTCAGAGAAATTCATTTCAAGTACTACAAATGAGTCCTTTAGTAATACCCAGGAGTCATAATGTCTGTGACATAATGAACCCTCCTAAATTACAGCGTACACTAATTAGATCGGTTATTGCTACATTCCAATCCCTGAAACAATTTGCTTAAAGCGGTAGTTACCTGTAATAGAAAGACCCACAGCTGACTGTCAGCAGCCCTTCGCCCCAGTGCTGCCAGTCTCGCTGCCTCTGGATCTCCACTGAGACAACTATCATCAGGGAGGGAGTTTGTGACATCCAGAAAGTACAGTGGTCCCCTTGGGAAGGGACAGTGGCCCCATGGAATGAACGGTGTAGAAGGTTTTGATCATCGCTTCCTCTTTTCACTGTTATTTGCTTATTCTTTGGCTACTTCTCCACATAGTGTCTTTTGGCTCTTCATTATGCCTTTCATTTCCTTTGGGTGTTCAGTGATTTTATTAGTAGTAGTAGTAGTTGTAGTAGTTATTTCCTTTAATTCACATAAGTGAAGATACTTGCTTCTGCTCCCTAGCCTTTGTGCTCTCCTCCTACTCATGCAGGAAAAAAAAATAGTGAGCCGGAATGATGTTCCTGACTAAAAGGCACGTGAATCCTGGTGGGGAAAAGCTGTTCTGGACTCTGTGCCTGAGCAAACTACTGTCAGTAATTTTGCTGAGAATAGATAATAACAGGAGACTCCTTATGTATTTAGAAGTGTGTTGAGTAACTTGCTTTTTTCATGATCATGATTGGTACAAATCTATAAACAGTACAAACTCGGCTAATTAATTGATATTGCAGAACTGGAAAGGGAAGCAAAGAAATGTAGAAGTTGTTTGTTTTGGGTGTGTTTGGTTTTTTGTGTTTTTTTTTTCACAAATAAAGTCTATTAAGGAAAGATTAAAGAAAAAAATCACAACAGCAAATTGTGAAAACTGCTCTGTGCACATTTCAAAATACAGCTAAAATGCCAGCAGTTAAGAGAGGCCTCAGCTGTTATACTCAGTTGGTTTCTCTGCTTGTTCTTCACCGGACATTTTTCTAAATTTCAGGTCCTATGTGCTGAGCCTGTTTGATTTTTACTTCCCTCTCATTATAAGCTCAGAGAATTAACAATGCAGAACAATATGGCTTCAGTGCTTGGGTAAGGAGAACAATGTTAAAATCCTGGTCTGGGAAGCCATCTGCTTGAATGTGCTTCAGGGACCACCTGCCCTGGGACACTGTAGCATCTCCTGAAGTTGGTTGAGTTGGAAATTGCCCTTTTTTTGTTTTGAAGCACCAAGCAATGATCCTGCCTAGTGCTACTCTGCCAGGTAATTGAGTCTTAAGCCAGCTACAGTGGAAACAAAAAATATCAACAAGAAACCTCAAATAGTGGAGGAAATTGACTGCTTACCTTCTATATTACTTTCTATGCTGAAGGGAGCGTTACAGAAATCCTCGGTCACTGCTATGGTTATGGGCAGTGCTTTTGGAGCCACTTCAAAACTGTATTGTCCTTCAGAAATGGAAATTGCTCAACAGGGTTGATTGTTGATTTGGGGCCTTTTTCTCTTGCCTCATGTGCACATCCGTGTAATGAACATGTAATTCAAACTGTGTATCATAGTGTCATAATACAGGAGCCCCATGAGCTTAGCTGCGAGCTCTTTACATCTGCCCTGCATCATTACTCAGCCTCCAGTGGCTGCTCTCCCAAAGCCTGGACCACAGAGTTATCTGCCATTCACTTCTGCACCCACTCACCTCCTGTTTGCAGGCCTGTGCATATTACTTTTCTCTGCAGCTTGGAATATGAGGTGCTTATTTTGCTTAAGGAATGTCTTTTTGCATGGAGGACGTATCCTTTTCCTCTCTCTCTTGTCATGAGATCCTTTTCACTCATTTTTATGTATTCTTTCTTTTTTCATGAGTTACTGTTTGTTCTGCACATTAAATGCATGAGGAGGGGTAGGGGTGGAAGGCACATGGAAAGAAAAAGGCTTTTTTTTTTTTTTCTCTTGACTGCTAAAACTTCTAATGATAATTTTTGCAGGCCATTCCACGATCAGTCACTAAATGTTTTATTGAACAGATGATTCCTTGCTTTTAAATGTTTTACTTATGAGAGGTCTGTTTTTGTTGCTAGAAGAGGTCATAAATCCCCCTGGATAATTTAATCCTGATCTTACAAGTTTGCTCAAAATTTACTTTGCAAGCAGCCACGGCTTCACTTCTTCCCTCTTTCCAACATGTAGGGAAAGGGCTGCTGGAGATGTGAGCTTTTTTCTGGGCAAACCCTGCTGAGTGTTACATCCAAGTAGCCAAAGCAGCACCAGTGCACAGTTTAGTTTCATTTTTCCAATAACTTTTGTAAAATAACTAACAAAAAACCTGCAATACTTAATGGGGCTGACAGGCAGGGAAAGGTCAAAAACAAGCAGGAGACCTGTTCTGACTCATTCCTCCTGGACTTATAACTTGTTTCTTACCAACCAAACAGTACTTTTATTTTAAAAAAAATTATAATAAAAAATTAAGATATGACAGACTGAAACTGCCTACTTTCCTTTCAGTGTCAGAAGACATAAATAGTTTTAATCTGCTGTGATTTATGATTGAATATCCTTTTGATATTATGATAGCTATAATTTAAAGCAACAGTTACCATATTTTCTTCTGTCTGTGACATTCTTTGATGCCCTAAGTATAAATCTGCTTAAAATAGCTACAGCCATGCCTGAGTATCCTATGAGAATTTTTGTAGGTTATGCCTCTAATTGCCATCATATGTAACTAATATCACAAATATAACTGTCTAATGACAATGTTACTGCAAATACTTTCTTGTCATAAGAAGGAAGGTAAATTCAGAGGTGCACATTCAGTTTAAATTTCTTGCTAAGACTAAAACTTTTTCAAATAAATTATTTTTAATTAACATAAATACTGTTCCAGGGGTCCTTGGTCCTGGCCATATATTCAGCTGGTAAGGAGTATTACATTAAGATCTAATACAGCATCAGAAAATCACTTTACTTTTAAGGAGAATTTAAAAAATGGTTTTGGTATAATATAATTTCAGACTTTGTTGTTGCATATACAAGTCAAGTAGACATTTATTTTTTTTCAAAAGAGTTGGTACAACTTGAAAAAACTATATACAGTTTGAGGGTAAATGGAGATTCATGGACACTTTTCTCTATTTGTTAATTTTTTAAAATCTTTCTCTAACTGCATTTCTGTTAAACAGTTCCTAGTTTCCATTCTGTACTATTGCAGTTGGAACAGAAGCTGAGTCTGAGTATTTGCTTCAAGACCATGTCAGTATTATCCTGGTGTACCATGTAAAATAGTGGAAAGACACAATGCATTAAATATTAAATATTTTAATTAACTTATTCAGTATTTTCTGTTTTAGTAATAAGCCTTTAATTATTTGAATGAGTTGTCATGTTTATTTTTTGGCATAAGGGAATAGAAATTATTTTTTTAAAACAGACAGAAGCATCTCCCTTAGGACAAACTAAGGAGTACCAGCTCAGAGAAGAGTATTTGCATGGATGGGAAAGAAGCTGGAGCAATGGTAACAGGGAACAGGACAGATAAAATTACTGACAGTAATGTTGTAAACCCCATGGAATGGGTGTCACAGCCAACGCAGTTTTTCTGGGTTATTGTTGAATATACTTTCTCTGGTTCTGTGTTGTTCCTTCCAGTCAAGACCACCAAATCCTGCTTGCCTCACTTGGTAGGACATACTCTGCATTTTTATGACCTGATGCTTTCTACTAATTACATGAAGTTCAAATCGTTGACAGCTCCACTGGCTTCAAAAGTAAATGTATAACTTTATAAACACAGTGGCTCAGAAACAAGAAGCAATCTTGCTGCAGCAGCACACTTCTCAGCAAGGGCTGCTCTCTCCTCCTTCCTTGATAGCTAAAATAGAAGTCAGTTTGCAGTGGTGTCACTGTGACTATAATAAGTGCTCCAGATCTCCAGTGCCTCTCACCCTCATTTATAACAGAGCAACAGCAGCGTGATACTCCTAGTTGATTTGGTAGTGTAATGAGTATTTCTCATGCAGAGCAGTGAAGAAGTCAGGCTTGTACTTCTAGAGTGTAAAATTACTGATAAGAATTTCTCCCTTTCCCCAGCTATCAGATGTAACTGAGATAGGGAGGGATAAGGTTTCAGTTTCATGGCTCTGTTCCTGGACTCTGGCCTTTCACAGTATACAAACTCATGATCTTGCCACTCAGGGAGTTGATTTCTTCAGAAATTCTTCAGAGATTCAAAGTGCAGATAGGACAGCACACTAAGCCCTGTGCCCACACTGACCGCAGACAAATTCGAGTAAGTGGATGGGAAAGTCTTTAACTGCTTTGTTTGCTTCTGCTCAATCTGGCATGATGAGTTGAGAATTGCTTTCACTGTTTGGACAAGAAATCATTCATCCAGTTCTTAAAACCCCCTTTGAAGAGACTCAATCATCAATCCTGCCCAACAGCCAGGTAAGGTAAGTCTGAGCTTTTAGGCTACAGTGGACAGGTTTTGATGTCTCTTCTGGACCTATCTTGAGAAGGCAGTGAAGAGAGCTATGGTGGCCAAAATCTCAGGTTAAAGACCATCTGGCAATTTAACAGGGATCTGAGGTTCAGTGGTGACCATTACCCTCTGGGAGATGAAAGGCTTTTTGAGCCAGGGAGTGCCCTCCATGGTTCCAGCGAACAATTTACACTGCACATCAGTGGAGCTGGGGCAGCGTGTCTCTGTAGAGGAAAGAGCTGAGCAGGACTTAAAATATGCAACAAGAAGGTGGGCAATGCAGATGCTTATGCTAACAAGAAAAGCTTTCTGTATGTGAAAAGAAAGTAGTTCAAGTCAGCAAGGAAAGATGAAGGATAGTCTGCTACAGAAAATTCAAGCGGCTCAAGTTTTATTTGTTTTTAAAGATGGTTTGTGTAACAAACACAGACCTTCAGGAAGATCAACATGTAACAGTTGCTGACCTTTAAATGAGGTATCACAGATGGTTGAATAAAGTCAGACAGTGAAACCACATCAGAAATGAAACAATCAAAAAACAGATAGGTATAAAAAATAATTGTTTGATGCATTTTTGAGGGGGAAGTTCCAGCTGTTTAGGCATCTGCTTAATGAAGGGTAACCACCTGCTTGAGACCAAACTTGCAGAGGGCAGCAGAGCAGAGTCTGCTTGTGCAGGAAGTGGGCAGATGATACATCAAATGTGCAGCAGAGACCTGGGGATGCTGTGGGTCAAGGGACAAACCAGACCACAGGAGGACATTGGAGACAACACACAGCTGGCTCCTGTGGCCATATGTACTCTGAGACAAAGAAAGGCAACAGGTTTTCCAAAAAGTAAGTTTTTACTGGGAAGGTGTTTTGCTTTGCTTTTTAACAACTGGTTTCACTCCAAAACCCTCCTGTTTCTTAACAATATCAGGCACCATCAAGAAGACTATTTTATTAATCTGTTGTATATATTACATCTTACAACATGAATTTCTAATAGCTAAGAATGTGATGCTGAAGTGGCAAAATTACAAAATTTACAAAAAAAGTTACCAGCATCAGTCCACATCCAATACAGTTTTATAGGAGGAAATTGAAACCCAGCTTTATGGCTGCAATAAAACCAAATATTCTGATGCCAGAAAATGCAGAGGATGTGAAACTGCTGTGAATCACCGATGACTCTGTGTATCCTCTCCTTCCAAATGGTGACATATTTAATTATTTTTGAGTAAGTAGAATAGGACAGACTGGTTAACTTTGGAGGTTTGGGAGAGCTGAGAGTGCTGTAGCCATCCACTAAAGTTATACACTGCAGCTTTTGTGCTGGCAGAAGTTTGTTTATCTCTTTATGATCACAACTGAAATCAAGGGTTCCAAAATCCTAGCATGGTATAGAAAACACAACCTTCATGTTAAAAATCATGGGCAAGAATTGTTACAAAGGAGCAGAAAGAAAAATCCCATAGAAGCCAAGCAGAACCCTGTGACTGAGGCTGTGCCACCCTGTGCCCAGGAGTCCATGAGAGCCTCAGAGTTGTCTTTTTTTGCTGAGGAGACATGTTTCTCAGCTGTTATTGCAGAGACTGGATGGTGATTTTGTTGAAGGCAGTGGAAAGAGTATCTTCAGCAGATCAGAATCCAGCCTTATTTCTGCTCGAGGCTAAATGGGAAATTATCCTTTATATTTTTTTTCATATTCCTGAAAGTTCTCAAGCCAGCATTGTATGGTTTTCCTCCTTATTTCCTTTTGTTCTTATTTGAACATCTGTCTGAAGTGGTGTATTACATACTAATTTGTTCATAGCTTTTTTTTTTTTTCTTTTTTTTTTTTTTTTTGGCATGGTTGGGTGTGATTACAGCTTTCCGCTTCATTTGCAGAAATCTGCTTCATTTATTTGCTTTAGATCTTTTATTGGTCCTTATAGTGTCTGTGTGAAAGTGAGCACATGTGTGCCCGTGCAAGCGGGGAACGATCCTGTGCTGAGTGCTTTTCAGACTCTGAGGGCACTCTCTGGATACCCTGTGCAGAGCTGACAGCAGGGATCTCTGGTCACATCTGATGCTCGTAGGTGGGCCCAATGCTCCGCACCATGTGGCAGGAGCCAGCGGCACCAACAGGGTGTTCCCACCACTCCCTGGCTGACCAAAGGACCCAGCAGTAGGATGGGATAGAAATCCACCAAATGCAGCCTTGAGCTCTGAGTTTACACGTGTTTAAATTTACACATAACCTTGTCCCCGGTGTTTTTCTTTTCAGAAGTTATTATTCAGAAGGAAGTACCATCCCACAGCCCCGGCTGGTTCCCTAATAAACAAAAAGTCATGAATGGCCTTGAATGTCTGCAGGAATGGGGCCTCCACCACCTCTCTGGACAACCCATTCCAGTGACCTATACCCTCATGTTAAAGAATTTTTTCCTAATGTCTAACCTAAATCTACCGTTTTCTAGCTTAAAACCATTACTCCTTGTCCTGTTGCTACAAACCCTTGTGAATAGACCCTCCCCTGCTTTCTTATAGGTACTGAAAGGTGCTATAAGGTTCCCCTGGAGCCTCCTCTTCTCCGGGCTGAACAACCCCAACTCTTGTCAGCCTGTCTTCACAGGAGGTGCTCCAGCCCTCTGATCATTTTTGTGACTCTTGACATCATCCTTCTCGCACCCAGCCATCCTTTAGCCTTTCAGAATGAAAACCTGCCAGACCACAAGCCACACTGCTGGAAAGCTTGGGATGAGAGTCTTCTGCCCTTGTGGTGTCAAGAGGGTGGTAGCTGTGAGTGGGTAGTGTGGTCAAGCCCAAGTCCTTTCAGTGTGGGAGTGGAGCTGTGCAATATGTCAGATGGGACTCCAAAAAGCCCTGCTTGATGCAGTTCTGCTCTGTGCTGCTTTTCTGCCACTCCAACTCCTGGGAATGCAGAGCTGGTTGTCGGAGGGGCTGGTGGCTGGCTTTTGACATCAGCAGTTGCTTGGTTTGTGTACGAGAAACTGGTTCAAACAAAACACTTCCTGTGATGCTCTTTTTGTTTTGTGAGATCTTCAGCCTGTGGGAAGCACTGTAAATATGTGTATTGCAAGTTGAAAGAAATACTTAAGTACTACTTCTGGGGACCATCACTGGCAGCATCCAGCACTGATCGGTGGTTCCTGCAGGCTGTCAGTATGGTATGGGCAGAGGTAGGCTTGGCCTTCCAGGCACAGGCCCAGGCATCGTCAGGACATGGGGGCTGCCCAGTTACCACAGGTTTGGCTCTGAAATGCCCTTCTTGTCTTCTGCAAAGGGACACATCTATTTGCTTTTCTTTCATGAGGTTCTCCTCACTCCTGATACCATAAGTATGGTGATATGGCTGTGGCAGAGGCTCCCTTTCATTCCCTAGCCTTCCTATCATAGGGTGTGTTGATACATGTGTTTTGCCTAGATCCTTTCCTGTAAAGTTGGAGGGTAAAGCTCTCCATCACATGTCATCGTTGTCTATAATTATTGTTCTGTCATTGTCCTGGAGAGAAGCTGCTTCTGTCACCCCATCGTTAGCTTTCTTCTCATCTTTTTGAAGCTTCACTTTCTCATGTAGGTACCCAGGAACAGACTGATGATTGACTCTCTGATGTTTTTTGATCTTTCCCCTCATACCCTTGGATCTAACTCACCAATCTTCCTCTCCTTTCTGTCATTGCTAATAATTTTTCTTTCTGTTAATGTTATCAGTATGTTAATATCCCTACAGGAAAAGTTACAGCTGTAGCAAATACTCATTCCAGAGTCAAGAGACATCACCTTACTTTGGCCAGTGTGTGTATTTTTAACAAGGGCAGTCCATGCAAGTCTTCTTCCTACAAAAGTCAGGTTTAATGGGCAGTCAAATGGAATGACAAATGAGATTATGTTCTTATTTTGTAAAAGGTTTGTGTTTCTAAAATTGTTTTTATTGTTCTGCACTGCAGATGGATTCAGTTCTTTTTTGCTCCATACATCTATGGTCAGTAAGATACACTCTGGCCCAGTAATTGTTTTTGTTTTAAGCAATATTTTACAATAGTCCCTGTTATTCCTTTCTCTTGACATACTTTACATAAATATTATAAGAGTATGTTTGATTTCTACCATCTCATCTAGAACCTTTTAAAATTCCTTCTCGAACTAAAAGCATACCACTGCTTGAAGAAAAATAAGCACAGTACCCTTATCACTCTGGTACTGTTTTCTTCTAAAATATCTCCCATTTGGAAGTCTTTACTGTAATAACTGGGATATGAGCACAAAGGCTGGAATTTTCCCAAATAAGAAAGCTTTAAGCCATAATTTCTTAGTACAAAAGCTTCTTTTTTGTTAAATTATATATAAGTATTTTCAGCAGGACCTCCTATGCACAACTATGCAATGAGCATTCTCTTTTGCAGTATCAGCTGAAAAGTGTACCTTCAACACCACTTATACTGATGTCACTGTTACAAACAAATCTTGCTGGGGTTTTTGTTTGGTTTTGGTTTGGGTTTTTTTATAGGGTTTATTTGGGTTTTATTTTGAGAGGGTGAGCCAGAGGTGTATAGCCAGAGACAGATGCACAAAATGCTTATCTGCTTTTTATTTTCAGGATCATCACTCAAAATGGTCTCAATTCCCTTCTTTAACGCTGCGCAGGAAACACAAACCCTGGGTTACAGTCTGGACAAAAGCACAGGTTGGGGGTAAATGCAGCTCACAATCTATAGGTTCCTCATGCAAATGGGAATGTACACTTCCTTTCAATCCATGGTACTGCCAACTCTGGGGACTCAGGGTCTTCCCTTTTTTGTCCCTTTCTGCACCTTCACATCCTTTTCATTAGGAAGAATGAAATCCATCCTTTTCTTCAAAAGAAAAAGCTGTTGCTGTAACATGTCACAAACATCCACAGCTGAGATTTTTTGGAGGAGATTTCACTGGGATTTGGGTGCCTAAATGCCCTTTTTTTTTCTTTTTTTTTTTTTTTTTTAAATTGCAGTCTAACAGTCCTATGGAGAGGTGTAAACACTGCCTCTGTGAAGGACTTCCTTTTCACTTTGCACCTCTTTCCTAGGCCATCCAGGACACTGTATCTCAAACAAACAAGAAATGGCATTTCCAGCCTCCCCTCTCACCAGGGACACATTTCACCCCCCAGCAGTGCTGGTGCTCGCTGCCTCCAGAGGAAACCTGGTGGCCGTGTCGCTGATCAGGTCAGTAGCATGTTACACTGCCACCTTTTCTTCTGAGCTCTCTGAAGCCTTACCACTGGCAGTGCTCCTGAAACACTGATGAGACTGCATTGCTAAGCACTTTAAAGCTCTAGTCTAAGTTAGGTGGGTTTATCTGCGAGTTTCCCATGGAATTTTGGTAAAGGGTGTGTAAGAAATGCCTGATCCAATGAAGAAAATACCAGCTGATACATTTTCTTTTCAGCATATATTCAGAGTTTAATTTAGCATAGAGAAGCAACTAAGAATGAAGTATTGTTATGGTAAAACACTCCCTTTCATCTGGAGTTACATGTGATCCCATAATAAATCCAAATGTGCATGATTGTTTGTTGGAAAGTGAAATTTTTAATTAACAGTGTGGCTAGTACTGAGTTTCACTCTCTGCCATTATCTCAGTATATTGGGTTTTGTGTAACATGAGCATTCAGCAGCAAAACCTGCATGAAATCTTCCAACTGTGAATGCCTTTTCCTTATAAGCATTTGCTGTGAATCTCTGGAAACTTGCTACGTCCCCAGGGGGATAGGAATTCACAGATCTAACTAACCCTGAGGGTCATGTTATCACACAGATTAACTATTCTCAACCAATTTCAGAAATTCATTAGGCAGTTAAGGCTTTCTATCAACATTAGTAATGTGTACTTTCTTTTTCTACCTATTTGTACTTAAATATATTTATTAGGTCCCTGACATATGGTGGCCTTCCTTCCTCTTACTAATCAGCTTCTCACATGTCCCTGAAGAAGCATCTCAATTTCACATGTTCAGTTAATTGTTCTTCTAATTATTCCTTTTTTTATAAGGAGTCGGTACACAGTACCACAAGTTTTAATGCATACTGATATCCCACAACATTGTCTTTGGAGAAATAGTATTGAAAAGTTGGGGTTTTTTTTCAACCCAGACAAAGTTTTATGTTTTGTGGAATAAAATAAGAGGTGTAACATTTCCCTTGTGTGACTGTGCTATAGACTTGACTTAATAAAGCCAGGATTCTGTAGAAAGTCCCTGAGAGTCAGAACAAGTCTTGGATATGGTCCTTCCTGCTTAAACTAATAGGTACCATGGACAATGGTTGCACATGAAGGTGGCCAGTGGTTTTGGTGTGAACTCCATTAACTATGTATTTTCATAAAAGTAAAGTCTCATGAAAGGGTTGTCTTTGAACAAAAGAGGAGGCTTCTTGTGTCATCAAGTCCTGTCTCCTGATACAGACACCATATCTCAATGTTTTAAATTTATCAAGCTGATCTGAAATAAGGGCTTGTTTGGGGGGTTGGGATATTTTGTTTGGTTTTGTTGTTGGTTTAGGGAATTGTTATGTCACAAAACTTTCCTATTCTGATAGTTTAGGACTTTCTATTAGTTTCCAGATATTCGTGGTTTCTTTATATTTGCTGCTTCTTGTGCCAAAATTGTCCTATAATTTCTAAGCTGTAAACTGAAATACCAGCTGCAGGACAAACTGAACTTACTGGCCCTTTGGTAAGCAACAGGTTGAAATGCCTCTAAGTATGAAGAGTTTGAAGGTGCCTGGGAGGATGGCCCAGGTGACCCTCACTCTTATACCTATGGAAACACCTCTGAAGAAAAGTGTTATTTCCTTTACAAGCAGCTAGGGCATAAATATTTTTCTCTTCCAGAAAGCTTCTGCAAAATGATAGTCTGCTCTTACACCAAACCATTTAATAAGTTTAATTAAATGGAAGCTTATGATAATTAAACCAAAAGCCTAAGGGCCCTGTTCTGTGAGGACTTATTCCTTGCATAAGACCAATTTCCATATAATTTAGACAACAAAATAGCGGAACAGTGCTCTGCCATCTAATTTATATGAAATTGGTATTCTCCAACCCAGATTTATATTACACTGTAAACACACTTCTTATATCTTAGCAGAAGTGAAACAGCTCCAGTACAGGTACTGGAGCAGAAGAGAAAGAAAAAAAAAAAATTAAAAGGGAATGTCTTCCTTAAAAGAAAAAAAAAAAAAAAGAAAGAAAAGAAAAAAAAGCTTAAATTAAAACCATAATCTGATAAACTCTGCATGAGGATCAAATATCCTTAAACAGATTCTCTAACATGGCAGGTACTTGTAGGTTTGTCTTTCATAGCAAATTTGCATATTTACTACTTCTGGGTGTTTTCTTGAACTAATGTTTGTGATCAATGCTAGAAAAAAACCCACACTCCATATTTTGGAATTCCTTACCATCTCCCCGAGTGTCCCAAAGGAACGGCACCGTGCATTACTGCATTATCTCCTCCACCACCTGTACTTCTATTGCACTTCAAAATGAAGCTGCAATACTACAAAGAGTCGATGGGGCCTGATTCTTCACTATGTTACTCCAACTTTGCCCAGCCCACAGCAGACAAAGCCATTCCTCTTGCTTACAGCTGAAATGATGGAGAAAGTCCCCAGTCCAGCCTGACAGGATGAAATAGCAGCAGGTTACTGTCCTCTTCCAGTCCCCTCCTGCAGGCACAAAAGCCAGAAACACACGTAACTCACATGGAGGGGCAATGAGGAATCTTCCTGTTTCTGCTCCCAAATGCAACACAGGTGGCAACTGAGACCTTGGAATTTGGTGGTTTTTCTGCACAAGCTGCTGTGTTTTGGTGTTGGGTTTTTGGTTTTTTTTTGCTTTGTAAAGGGACTGGAATTGGTGGGTTCCCCTTCCAGAGGGAGGTTCATACTGTGCCAGTTCTTCTTCCATAGTAAAGCGATGATCCCATGTTGAAGGAAGCTATAGGTCTGATAGCTGTAGAAAAGGTGAAAGTGTTATTTTGAACAGGCTGGACACCAATTATGCCGTGCACAGCTACTCCTTATTAGATGCTGGTGATTAATTGCTTGGGGTTAGAAGATAACCAGGTCAGAACCTTATGAGATATACACTTCCTACTAACAGTCAGATAGTAGACAGCCATATCTAAAGTCTATTTGTAGAAGTAGTAGGGAGACATCATCTCTTGTACCATAAATTAATCATCATAGTTTATAATGCTTAACCCTCTATTTCTAAACCTTTGAGACACTGGTTATCACAACTCTGTTTTGCTTGCACTACAGAGGAAATACAAGACCCAGGGGTTAAAATCAGCCCAGAAGAGCCAGAACTATTCCCTGTAAGACAAGGCATGTGGAAGATCTCACCCTATTGATGATTGCCCTACCTATTGCTGGGCTTTGACCCAAGCACACAGAGAAGTATTGCATCCTCAGGGTCATTTTTGACGGCATTAAACATGGAAACACATTTTCTTTACAATCTTCAAAAGCAGTTTACAAAATATCAAAAGTATTCCAAATCTGTGACCTTTACCTCCAGGCAGAGACTTCGTCATGGTGATCTGTGTCTCAGTGGCCTTAAGGGCAGATTACTGTAACGCACCCCACAACACCACCTGCAGGCTGGAGCTGCCAGAGGAGAAGTGACTGCTCAAGGGCCTTCACCTGGGGAAGCTGACAAGCCCTGCACTCCGCAAACCGCATTAGC
Source organism: Corythornis vintsioides (assembly GCA_025447755.1). NCBI lineage: Eukaryota > Metazoa > Chordata > Aves > Coraciiformes > Alcedinidae > Corythornis > Corythornis vintsioides. The sequence continues at coordinate 15,674 of JAOEGS010000565.1, read as the reverse complement.
AGGTATGATTCTAAGTCTTGTTAATTATTGCTGCTTAAAGCCTAAGACAGTAGAAAGCCAGACTCTGAGGAACCCACACGCTGTGTCACACCGTGGTGTTTTTCAGGGCAGATGCACATGGCAATTACTTACAGCTACAAGCTATGTAGAGGCCCATGAAGCTGTCCTCTGCTGCAGGACAAGCGTTCCACTCTTCTTGGAGGTACCTAAAGGCAGTCTGAAGATATGTCTCCTCCCACAGGGACTTTTGTATAAACTTTTGGGGATCTAGGTGCCTGGCTGTACAGGGTAGCAATGATAGAGAGCTAGAAAGGCAGATTGTGCTGCCCAGACAGCTATTCTCCATCTCTTCCAAGAAAAAGGCTGTGAGCTAAACAAGCTCAGCCTGTGGCTTGAAGGTTGATACCTGGCATGTAGGCTGCCAGCTGACCCTTTGCAGCAACTGTGACAAGATTGAGGCTCAAACCATAAGTGTGCTTTTAGATTTTCATGTAGTTTTTAAAAATAAAGACATAAATAGAAATTGTCAAAGGCGGAAACTGAAGGATTGCATTAGTTTTTCTTTATGGTTTCCCTAGCAAGTTGTGATCATTTGCCATTTGCTTGTTTCCTAGGGTTATGTCAGATGTTACCAACAGTACAAATATTATTTTTCAGAGTCAACTTCCTACCCTGTTACGATTATAATTGGGATAGCTTCTTAGTACTGTTAGCAAGTTTGTCTTTTCTTAATTTGAGTTTTATGTTTCTAAGATTAGAAATGTTCTTGGAATATACCAGCACATCAGAACCTAAACCCAGTTTAAGGTTTTGTACTCAAAACTGAACCTAGATCTGTATCCCACAAGTCCTGTCTTTATTACAAACAAACTAAGAATACACCATATGATTGATACTCCAAAGCTCCCAAAGCTTTGAAACAATAGATCCTGTCTGGGTAGATTTAGAATTTGTGCTAATAATGGGATGAGTTCCAGAAAAAAAAAAAAAAAGTAAGATGAACCCAGATTGGGCAAAGATAGAGAGCGATAGGGATGGATGAATCCTCAGCACTAGTGTGAGGTGTGAAAGGGATCTGGGGGAGGAGCATGAGAGACTGAAGAGGCAGTGGTCTTCCCATGGTACCTACTGCAACTGCACTGAGCCCAACTCACATGTAATTTGTTTGCTGAGATCTGTGTGCTGTGACAAATGCTACAGATTCAGCCCTCTGCATCCATCATGAGAAATACTAGAATTAATTTGTTATAAACACACTTTTGTGGAGGTCTGAGCTGGGACTTCATGTTTTTGAATTGATTAATGATTAAGAGGTGCTTTTTGCTGCAAAACTTGTAAGCCCTAACGTCCAGAAAACACAAATCCCTTTTGTTCCATGATGCTGTAGATGTGGTCCTGACCTGCCTAACTCATGGTTTCGGATGTATTTCCTTGATGTTAGAATATCAAATGAAGTAAAAAAGTATGTTGCCTTAGTTCACACACAGCACCGAGATTCCAAACTCCAATGATAAATAATGTACAAAGGTGTGAAGGTACAATTCTGTTTGTCTTGGGCCTCTTGTTAGGGAGATGTGAGACACGAAGAGCAAAGTGTTGCATCAGAGCTGCCAGCTCTGCTGGCATGGCAAGGCACCGGGGGCTCCAGGCAGTCATTTGGCCCAACAGCGCACGTGCCACCAGTCAGCCCCCGTCCCTGTGCACTGAGCCTCTCTTCATAGGAAGCATTTCATGTTCCAGTGCCTTGCACACAGAGCCTGTTTTCTAGGACGTTGTTACCTTGCTGTTATTTTACACTTCCTTCCCAAAAAGCTTCAAAGTGGGATTTTTTTTAACACAGATTTATTAAAACTTTCTTGCTCTATTCAAAAGAATATTTCAATGGCCACTCAAAACCCCGCTGCCTAATGACTGCCAACTTGCTGAAGAAAGAAGGCAAGGGAGGCTTTGCTTTGGGTGGGGGGGCAGAGAAAATAAAGAGAAATCGGCCCAGCTTCAAAGGGCGCATTTCCATAATTGCCCTGTAACTTTGGCAAAATAAATCTGAAGGGCTGAGAAAAGCACAATCTCTCAGATGAGTGCACTACAAAAGCCCCAGAGATCCCCAGTCCCACTTGTTACCATTCTAATTCAGTGAGAGAATTTGGTCCCTAACCTCGGCAACAAAAGCCATGAAATCACCGTCCTCCCATTCCGATAGCCCATTCCCAAAGAATAAGACCTTATCCAGCCTTTGTCTCCATCCTGCCCACGGACACTCGGTACAAGTTAGAATGCCGTTAGGGGGAGGCCCAACTGGCAGAGGTTTTCCAGACCAACGGTTTAAACCCCCGGTCTCAGGTTCTCGGTTGCAAAGATCTGCACTCCTACGTAGTGGGGGGAGATGGAGCCTGGCTGTGGCTTATTTTATTATCACAACAAGCCCTGTGTGTAGCATAGACACAGTTGAATTTCCATGCAATTTGTTTGTCTAAGCTTCCCAGATGAAACACTGCGTGCACGAGAGTTATGCAGCAGTTTTCTTTTGGAAAGATGGCAATACCCTTCATGGCTGCTTCTAGGACTTAATGTTTGTCCTCAGTAGCACATGATCGTTAAACAGTAAAAAACAACAATAGTAAAATAGTAAATAACATTTAAGAATAAAGTGCCTAAATGGCTTTGCTGGTGTGGCCACAGTCCCAACTTTGTAATTCCTTGGTGAAAAAATGACTGCTGAATGTGAATAGTAGGTCTTTTACAGCAAAGGCCCAATCTCCCATCATTTGGCCCCTCTCTGACTTTTTTTATTTTCTCAATAAGACGAGCTTTTGTGGCGATGTTCAGTATGGACAATCAGGACAGCCCTATAAAGGGATTGAGAAGGGCACACAAAGGGCTGCGGCAGCATCAAAGCGAGCCTGGCAGCACAATAGAGATGACATTTTTACATCCCAGGGCTGGGGCGGGCAGGGACTGAATACTGTGTCCATAGCAGTGTCAGTAAACAATGAGCAAAGTGGGAAAGGGGTGAAAACACAAGTCAAAATCTTTTTATTGAAGCCCCCTACACATTCATTGGGCATTTTCAGCCCTGCATTTGAAAGCTCTTCCATTTACTTACTCTCTGGATTCTCCTATTTAACTAACTGACTGATGATGGCTCCATTTTGATATCTGAAGAAAAGAAAGGGAATTCTTCCTGAAGTGAATATATTAATTCATGAGATTTAATTGCATTTTATTGGCAGTAAAGAAAATATTAGCTGCATGGCGCTGTTCTTAAAGGGACACTGCTATCTTTAACACCACATTTAAGAAACCCTAGTTAAGAAGCACCAGACTTACTTGCAGTACTAGTCTTGCCTCTGATCCTTGGAAGCAATGTTTTTAGTTTAGTTTGCCAGTTTCCTGCTTCTAGTGTTTTTGGGGGGGTTTTGCATAACAAAAACGGGCTGGAGGATTGTGTTAAGCTGGTTTCTCATTCAACTTCTTGCGCCCAAGCCCAAGGTCTTGGTGTGGTTCAAAGTACCAGCGTGGAAAGTTTAAAAGCGGAGGATTTAACGCTGCTCATTTAGCCAGTACACCAGATGCCAGGAGGGCAGGCATGAGCACTCAAACTTGCTTTTCCTGACATTTTTTTTCCTGGAATCACATTGAAACATTTCTGTTAGTATCAGGCAATGATTTAGTACCCCAGAGGAAACCTGTCTATCAAGCATAAATTTCTGACATTGTCTTCTGTGGGAATCCCTTGCAAAAGTCTCCATCTGAGAACACCGGCACTAGTGCTGCTGTTCAATAGCCATCTCAAGTGTCCTTTTTCATTAAATTATTTTGGAATGGGGCTGGTCTAATCTCCTAGAGAAGCTTTATCTCTCTTGGAAGCAGGTTAGACTGTAAATCAAGCAAATCGATGTTTTACTTCTTGTATCTAATTTCACATTACATCTATGTTTTTAGGCACTTAAATTTTACTGCTAAGGTATCTTGAGTATTGCATAGTCCAGTGTGAATTATAATAATGATCGCTGAGAAATTCAATAGAGTGACTCATATACTGGAAGGAGACATATTTTCTTTTCACTATTTTGCTTGAAAATATGTATAATATTAATGTATTAAAACCTCAGGTTTATGCATACCCGGTAAGTAATTTTATTCTAGCCTGGCTAACTGGCCTACTGACATGCATTTTCACCACTGCTAAAAATAATGAGGAATCCAAGTGACACACATTTATGGCTAGGAGTGCCATCAGCTCCCTTGACCTAATTGAGCATGCCTACACACCTTAGAGTGTTTTGCATAACCAACTTAGACAGCAGGAACATTTCCAACCAGATTGATTGACATATTTTATTTCTAACTTAAGCTTAATCATGGCCAAGAATGATTCATTTATACCTTTCAAACTTTAGGAATTGACACAGGAGACAACCAAGCTGCAGACTCCAGTGTAAGCAGTCATGTAAAGGAAAAAATATATATTCATATAGTTTATTAGCCTACTTAGCTGCTGCAGTTGATGTAATAAAACAGATTAATTAGCTGGTAAGGGAGTTACTTTATTTTATAAAATAAAGGTCAAGCTACATTTTTTTTGCAGGAAAGGTTTTGTCCTAAATAACTCCTCCACTAAACATTTATCTGAAGTCATGTACCGAGTCTAGAGAAGGCACCGTAAGGTGTGGTTTAATTTTATAAACCAGGCAGATGAGAGCTCATCTCCCAGCAATAACCACATTGCCTCTCAAACCGAGAGAGTTCTTGACTGTTATGGCATCAAATACCTTCCAACAAATATTAGCTGTTTCCACGCACCATGCCTTAAACAGGAACAAAGCCTAATAGCGCAGGCTGTAATAAAAGCGCGATTTCCAGCCTGTGTGTATGCGGCTGCTCTACGCTGAAAATGTCCTTTAGCACTTTTTAACCATATTCTCTAGTGTGTCAGCGAAGAGACTCCATCAGAGTATTTAACATTGCTGGGAGCAAAGGAATAAAGTGGAGTCACTGTTGATTATTACTCATTAGCCACAAGGACATCCACTTAACATGTGAATAAATGAATGACACCATGTCCTAATGGAAATGGCCTCGGTGTACCTTTAAGCAAAATGTTGTTTAATATCTTCCATTTGCTGAATAGTAAAGAGGCCTGTTGGACATGCACAGTTAGCAAGCAGCCATTGTTGCTTTGTTCCAATTTCAGCATTTAATAAAAAAAGATGTCTTGACTGCAGCAAAGACAGACCCCAGAAAGCCCTGGTGGCAGCAGTCTCGTCCTCATTCGGCAAATTCAGAATTTCACTCTCATCCTAAAGGGTTAATACCCATACAGCAAACGAAGCTTTAGAAGGTACATGTTCTTCATTATTCTGCTTTACATTCAAACATATAAAACAAAGAACATCTGATATCTTTATTGGTTTTCTTAGATAAAATGCAAGCAAGCTATAAGCCTTAATTTTCTTATTACCATTTGTTAACAAGAAAGATAACACTCTCAAAAGTACTTGATTAGGACTCCCTTTGATTTGTATCTTGTTATGATTTCCAGGGCATATATTTTTGTATTTACTACTTTAGTACACTGATGGTTCTGATCAAATTGATAAAAAGAGGTATTTTTAAAGTGTAAATATTAACCATACAGGTAAACCACATAATCTGAACAATTATTGAATGCTGCCATGCTGGAGCATGCTTTCGGAAACAAACCATAGCTGAGATATATGTTCCTCTCTGGAAAGCTATTAGGCTGGGCTAGAGGAGCCCTTTTGCCCTCAAACCCTTGCAGCAGTAACTTGTATCATTCACAACTTTTTTCCTTTTATTTTTTTCCTTTTATTTTTTTTTTGGGTTGCTCCTAAGAACAGCTGCAGTTATAATATTGAAGATAACTGCTATATCACACGTCTAAATACTCATTATCAGAATCCATACAGAATACATCTGAACTTCAAGGAAAATACCAGCAAGTGCATTAGCTAATGTGGAAGATTGGGGGGTGGGGGGGTATTTTAATTCATACTCTGATGCCCCATTGTGAAAATGGTGTTGGATCTTTTCCTTACTCTTGGAATTTTGTCTTCATGGCAGTTAGCTGTACTGGAGGCTGCTCACTGGTATTTCTCAGCTCCACAGGGCCGTCCCCTGCCTCATCCCAATCTGTGATGGGCACTTTGGCTGCGGTGAATGGGGACCCTACTACAGCCGCTATGCCCAGTGAGCCGCTCCCAAGCAGAAGTGGGTCTGACAAGTTGGAAGTCTCTTTATCCCGTCTCCTCCTCCTCGCCTGCACTTCCTCTGGCTGCCCAGCGCAGACAGGGAGCGAGCGGGAGATGATTACATCAATCAGTGTCAGGTCTGGAAGCTGTGATTTATGAATATGCATAATGAGCTCTCACCTTTGAGAAGGACTAGCTAGGGAGATAATTGATTAGACAGGAAAAGAGCAGCCAACAGAGAGGGAGAGGGAGAGCGAGGCCTCTGCGCCGGCTCAGGCAGGCCTGGCTGGGGCTCCGGTGAGGCTGGCAAGCGGAGAGCGCGATTTCTAGAAAAAAAATTCAAGTAGGATTTTTAATGTTTTGTTGAAACATGCATAACAAAATGTTTCCTCACAAAATTAATGGGAATTTTCTCCACATTAGGGAAGCCAGGCAGGCACAAAGGCTGCTTTCCCCCTGCAGGGAAACCAAGTTCTCACTTCCAGAAGCCACAGGGGCGGCTTTCCCATGGCTGCCACACAGCCGCTGCTGCTGCAGGAGCGTCCCCCCGGTCAGGGCAAAGGGAGAGGGCTCTGTTGCAAAGGCAAAGGAGCCTTTAATGGAGGTGGAAAGCTGGGGATGCAATTGTTTTCCCATCGTGGTCTCATTATTTTCTTCCAGCCCCTTTAAGCATCTGTCTGGCCACTGTGTGAAAGTTTCTATGGAAAACCCACCAGGATGTCCAGAGGAAGGGGATGTGGAAATTTGCCTCTAGCTTTTTCTACCCCCACCCCTCCCATTCTACATGCCATTAATCTTTCTTCTTCTTCTTCTTCTTCCTTTTTTTCCTCAGCAAGAATTGGCTAAGGAGAAAGCAGGGATACAAAGTGCAGAGAGACTGGGTAAAATTTACATGAGAAACAATTCATTTTCTAACCACCCACCCACAGAGTTTCCCCTCGTTTCAGGAGCCTGTTGGAGCAAAAGAGGGGGAACAGTTCCTGGCAGAAAGACAGAACTGCAAGGCCTGCAAGGAGGCAAACGCTGTTTCCAGGGTGAGCTGTGTCCAGTGGGGATGTATGGGGAATGGAAGGGTACGAGGGGGGAGAAAGTAGAGATGGCAGCAGTACCAGGAAACCTGCAGGTCCCTTCCTCAGCCTCGCTGGAGGGCCAGGGCCAGCTCCACTGCAGCCATCACTACCAGCAGCCCAGGGAGGCTGCAGGAGGGCACTGGATGAGGGCTCTCCCTACCAGAATGCTTGCCAGGAGGAATATTAATTGTGAAATATTAAAACACATATATGTGTGTATATAGCACATATTTATAGAGCATAAACATACATATAAATCTTATCTCTTACAAACGCCTAGGATTTAAAATGTAGTTTATCGGCCTAGTGCAACCCAATCCTATAAATAATACATTCCTATCACTATGACCTCAAAATGTCAATACCACAGAGCCCTGCACATTTGCATATCTTGTACTGTCTAAACTTGAAGCATGTCAGCTATGTGCTTCTGTTTGTACTTTAACTTCATTTTAACTCTTACTTCCGAGCCCCCTCCCCCTCCATAGGGTCTGTCACCAAAATGAGAAAAGCTCCAGCTATTTAATCAGCACCTCTGTAATTATGCCATTTCCAGGACTGTAAGGATGGGAAGGGTGGGGGGCACACACACACATCCCTCCAGACAGAGATGTTAAGGACGACCCCGGGAACAAAAGCTGGAGGGAGCTGGCCTGCGAGCTGTCCCTGCCCAGGCTGCCCCTCCAGCCGGGAGCAGCGAGGATGAGCACGGCCATCCGTGGACACCGATTGCTGATGGTAAATTGTGCGTGAAAAGGGGAGCAGCCCCGACAATAATCACTTCGGGATGGTTTTCATCTGACTGCGAGGTGGGACGGGGCCGGGGCTCCGGCCGCCTCGCTGCGCCGCTAGGAGAGGCCGCACCTCTCCCGGACCTGGCCAATTTTCAGCACTTTGCCGCGAGAACGAAGCTATAAGTTTTTGAGGCCGCGGCTTGGCTCAAGCACGGCGGGGGAAGCTACAGCTCCCCGGGAGAGGCCGGCGGAGGAGTAGCCGGCAGCTCTCGGGGCCGGTGCGCGGCGGGGCCGTCCGGGGGAGAGCGGGACTGGCAGCCGCCCGGTGCGGCTTGTAACTCCTCTCCCGGTGTGCGCCGCCGCTTCGGTCGGTAACTCCCGCCCGGATGCAAATCCCCAGGAATGCGGGGAGGAGGATGGCCTCGGCGCGGCTCCGCCAGCCGGTCCGCGCAGCCCCCTGGTCTCGGCCGTCCCCTGGCCCGCTCCCAGCTCAGCGACACGATGAGCGCCCCCCAAAACTGACCCTTGAGACGCACACGGGACTGGGAGGGTAATACCACAGCTCTGTTCCCGACCTGCTGCGGCACTGACGACCCCGGAAGTTTCCTTTCAATTAACCGCGCTGCCACCGCGCTCCGAGGGGGCGGGGGAATCAATAGCCGGCACCCGGTAATCAGGTCCTTGGGGGCCGATAGATCACCGCCGCCCGCTGCCGGCCGTCCCCCGGCATCCCCCCGCCCCGGCGCCGGCCCCCGCTTCCCTGTGGCTTGGCGCTGCCCCCGAGCCGCACACGAATCCTCACACACACACCCACCTCCCTTCGACCTGCCGCCACTAGCGACCGCCGGGCACCGGACGGGGCGGCAGAGCCTGCAGGGGGCGCTGCGGCTCCAGCGTTCGGCGCCGCCGCCGCCCTGCCCGGCCCCGCCACCGGCTCGGCCACGGCAGAGACCCGCTCCGCCTCCGGGCAGCCTCGGCCCCGCCGGCCCGCGCTCCGCCCGGGGATGCGCCGCTCCCGCCGCGGCCCCCGCAAAACAGTAACCGGCGGAAGGGGGGGGGCGGTACGCAGGGGAGCAAAATAACTCCAGAGGGGGGGGAAAGAGAGTGTAGTCAAAGTGGCAACAGTTTATTTATTAGCCAAAAATATATACTTTCTTGTACAATTTGGATCACACATATGTACATTTTTTACTGTATGTACAAAAACAAACAACAACAACAAAAAAAAAAAATCGAAACACCTAATTCTCACTGGACTTCCAAAAAAGCTCACAAACTCAGCTAATCCAGGTGATAGTACAGAAGCGGGTTGTTTTTTTTTTTCCTTTTTAGTTTTAATATACGGACATGCTACAAGTTGTAACTATACAGAGATTTTTTTACAATCATTACAACAACAATTAAAAAAATTAACTATGATGATGACAACGCCGATAGAACCATAGCGGCATCAAGTTGGTTCTGGGGCCTGGAAAAAAAATGACAGAAAAAAAAAATTTAATAGGATTAAATTGGGCCGGCACAATATTTTTAACTGTAGGTAGCACTAGTTTTGTTGTTGTTGTTGTTGTTAGGAAAAAAAAATCTAAATATATAAAGTTTTCAGAGTGACATAAATTTATTTAGCTACAAAAAAAACCACGGACCCGATACCCATGGTTTCAGTCAATCATATGAGCGACTGATTTCAGTGACCGCTACGCCAAGCTCAGGACAGCAAGGCTCAGCCGCTGAAGTTTTCATCTAGCTGTTTGTTTGGGTTTATTTTTTTTTTAATTACAATTTATTGTTTTCTTACTGCCGCTGTATCTCTCCCTTACGCTCCGGGCAGGCCGGTGGGGTTCGGCAGGGAACGGCTGGTCCCGGTGCTATCCCGGCCGGCCCAGCCCCGAGCCCGGCAGCCGCCCGGCCCCACCGCACCCACCGCAGCTCGGCCTTGCCCGTGAGAACTGTTCGCAAAGTCCACAAGAGAGAACAGGGGGGAAAAAAAAAATCAGAATAGCCCACCACGCACTCAGGCGAATAACAAGAAACCGTCCTGAAAAGGGAACTAAAGAAGCGGAGAAAATAAGCTAACCATTGACAACTCCCTCCATATATCCTTACGAGACTGAGGAAGCAATCTCTTACCGCCTCTGCACTGGCTGGAAAGCTGTCTTTATTAACTTTTTCTCTACTTCCAAGGCACTAGATCGATCTAAAAAGAGAAGAAAAAAAAATGTTCCTTTATAGCCCCCGTTTTATTCCCCCCTCATCCCTGAATTAAGCCTCTAGACTTAAGATCTCTTCTCAGCAAGTTGCAAATACGACAAAGCGACTGCTGTGCTGCAGGAGTGACCGTCAGAAGGAAAATACACCAACCCCGGAGCAAGCCGCACGGCCGGGTCCTTCCCACAAAGACGATTTGAGCAGTAACAACAACAGCAACAAGAATTATCTCCGTCGGAGGAAGGTAATTCTCGGGGTTTGAGACTAACCTGGCGAGGAGGCCCCCCCCGCCGCCGCGGCCGTACTCGGGGGCCCCTCGGCCGTCCGCCCGCCGCCACCTGCGCCCCGACAGCCGCGCCGCGCCGGGGGCACCGTGAGGTACCCGCGGGGCCGGCGCCTCCGCCTCGGCCCCACTCACAACGTCCCGCGGGGCCTCCCGCTCCGTGCAGCACCGCGCAGCGAGCCCCCCATGGCGGCTCCCGTCCCGTCCCCGCCGCGTCCCTCAGCGGTCACCTGCTCCGGCGGGCTCCGCGCTCTGCGCCTGGTCCGCGGGCCGCGGGAAGGCGGCGGCGGCGGTGGGGGGAGCGGCGGGGGCGGCCCCGAGGCCCAGCAGGTGGGGAGTGTTCAGTAAGGCCAGAGGGTGCGGGGCCGGGTGATGGTGGTGGTGGGCCGGGAAGGCGCGGTTGGTCCAGTTGGGGAACTTGCCCAGGGGACAGGAGGAGACGAGTCTGTGGGGTGGCGGGGGGGGCAACGACAGCGTCTGAGGGGCAACGGCCGGTGGGGAGCCGCCGCCGGGAGACTTGCGGGGGTTGTCCGGGCTAGTGGCCGTCTCGGCCAGCGACCAGATCTTCGGCTTCGGCAGGGTGCCGGCCAAAGCGCCGTCCGTCGGAGAGGAAGAGGCGGAGGAGGAGACGGAGGAGGGGGGTGAGAGATGGTGCGGCGGCGGCTGGAGGGGCGACTTGAGGGGCTCCAGGCCGGCGGGAGCAGCGGCGGCGGGGAGCTCGCACTTGTGGTGGTGGTGATGGTGGTGATGGTGGTGGAGGTGGTGGTGGCGGAGATGGTGCGGCTCCCCCTCGGCGGCCTTGAGGTAGCGCTCCTCCGAGCCTGGCAGGTCCTCGAAGCCCTCGGAGCCCTCCGAGTCCGTCTTGGAGTCTGAGTGCAGGAGGTCGGCGTCTTGCAGCTCGTCCTCCAGCTCGTCCTTGTTGCTCTCGATGTTCTCAGTGTCGATGTTCTCCAGGTCGATCTCCTCCTCGTCCTCCCTCTTGTCCTCTTCCCCCTCGTGGTCGCTCCCGTAGGAGTTGCCCTCCTCGTCCGTCCTGCTGCGGGGGGCCCAGGTCATTTTGTTCTCCTTTTTGAGCCGCCGCCGCGCGTTGGCGAACCAGGTGGAGACCTGGGTGAGGGTCATTTTGGTGATGATGGCCAGCATGATCTTCTCGCCCTTGGTGGGGTAGGGGTTTTTCCGGTGCTCGTTCAGCCAGGCCTTGAGGGTGCTGGTGCTCTCCCGGGTGGCGTTCTTGGGCCGCGACGGGTCCCCGAACTGGTACTGCCCGTAGGGGTAGAAGGCGGGGTGGTGGTGGGGGAAGGCGGCGTGCTGCACCCCCGGGCTCTCCTTCAGCTCGTACTGGGCGCCCTGCAGGGAGAGGGAAGGAGCGGCCCCGCTGAGACGGCGCGCCAGGCCCGACCCGGGGTCCGTCCACCCCACCGCCGTTCCCGGGAGCAGAGCCCGCTCGGCACCAGCGCGGCAGCCGGGCCGAGCTGCCTCTCCGCACCGCCAGGCTCCCACCCCCCGGTTCCGGCCGGGCCACCTTGGGCACGCTCCGGCCCCAGAAGACCGGGCCCCGCCGGCTGCGCCCCGCGGGGTGCCCGGGAGGAAGGACCGGCTCCCCAGGTGCGTTAGCGCGGCGGGTCCGCCGGCAGCCGGGGCCGGTCACCGCACCCGTCAAACCCTGCGGGCGGAGAGTGGGGGGAAGCCTCGAGGTCGTCGCTCCAGCCCTGCCGCTCTCCGGCGGTTCTCCCGGAGCAGAGCGGCGAGAACACCCCGTCTCCCCTGACAGCCCTCCCGGCGCCTTTCCCGGCGGCCCCGCCGGGCCGATCCCCTGCGCGAACCGCGCCCGGGCCGGCCACGGCTCGATCGTCCCGGGGACCGAGAGGTGAGCCCCTGGGGGCCTCTTACCAGCTGGGGGAAGATGGGCAGCTCGGCGGCGTAGGGCAGGAAGGCTCCGTAACCCTGGGCGGCGGCGGCGGCAGCGGCGTAGGGCGCGCCGTACATGGAGGAGAGCACGTTAGAGAGGGTCCCGGACGGGGCCAGCTCGGCGCCGCCGCGGGAGCCGCCGCTCCCCGGGCGCTCTGCCGGGTAAATCGGCCTGATGTACTGGTAGCCCAGCTGGGGAAAAGACATGGTGGGGGAGCGGGGGCAGGGGAGGGGGGAGGAGGAGGAAGCGGGGGGAGAAGAGTGGAAGAAGGGAGAGAAAGGGGAGAAAGTAGCAGGGCCAGGAGCGGCGGAGGCAGCCGGGTCGCTCGCCCTCGCCGGCCGCCCGCACTTTCAGCGCCTCCCGCAAACTCCGGCGGACATGGGGGGGGATCAGGGGGTGCGCGGAGGCCGCGGGCTCCCTCCTGTCCTCGGCCGCCGCGGTAAACGATCCGATCGCTTCTTTCTTCTCTCACTTTTCCTATTGATCTGAGTGGACCCAGGTCAGGTCCTAACAGATTGCCTGAGATTATTGGGACTCTGGGCTCTGATTGACATTTCTAGTCTCTCACAAGCCCCTCCTATTTCTTTTAAGTCTCTCTCTCTCTCTCTCTCTCTCTCTCTCTCTCCCTCCCTCCCTCTGCCTCCCTCTCTCTCTCAAGCCCAGAGCTCGCTCTCGCCGGGTTTGTCACTAGCTGCTTTTTTTTTTTTTGCTTTTTTTTTTTTTTTCTTAAATCTGTTTACTGACGTCGCGATCTTTTATTTGAGTTGCTTTCAAATCTCATTTTAGCGATCGCCAATCAGTTGTGTGTTTTACAAAGGTTTAACCCTGCCTCATGGTATTCTAATTATATAAAGATAGATTTAGATATAATTTCTTTCATAGCTTCCCCCTTCCCCGGAGCATAGGAAGCCAGGGTGTCAGCTGTGAGCGGCACACGAGAGAGGCAGGAAAAAGTTGTGACATTTAAAAATAAAGGTTCTCCCCCCCCCCCCCTTCCCCCTTTTCAGGTTTTCAAATTTACAGCCTTTCCTTGCCCGGGTTCATTTTGTTTTCTTTATTAAGATATTCCCTTCTTCCCTTCCCCTTCTCCGGCCCTGGCGAAGGTTACATCTCCTAATACAGATTTTCAAGTCTATTAGATTTTTTAAAGGGGAAAAAAAAAAAAAAAAAAAAAGGAAGATTTCCAGATCTACCTTGAAATTGTTCCTAATGTACTGAATCTTTAAGGAGTTCTCTACATTTTGTCTGGGCTAACAGTGGGCAGATACAGTGGAAAAGCTAAGTTAATTTTCCTCCTAATAAGGGACTTCAAAGAGTTGTAGGTCACAATTTTACATCAAAGGCAGAAAAGAAGGCAAATTAAAATCTTAACAAAGGAAAGACGGGAGCAGCCCTCTGGGCCATTAGTAAATAAGTGGTGTGAAAAAAGGGACAATGACAGGCACTGGAATTAAACTCATTAACACCTTTTTGTCTTGGTGCGAAATCTCTAATTAGGAAATTTATGATCATTTTGCTTATTCCCTCTGTTCTGAATCACTACAAGGCTTAAAAGGAAGTACCTGGTACGTTCAACATTTGCAAAGGGAGCAGTGGCGAGGGCTTGTAAGGAGCTATTGGGAGCGAGCAAAGATACGGTTTAATTACCGAATAAGATGGTTTTTTATGATCGACACCATTTAAATGACCCTAGTTTGTTTTGTTTGGTTGATTTGTTATTTTATTTGGGGGGTGGGGAGTGGAATTTTAATTTTTTTTTTTCCCCGACTCCCTTTCTTCTCGGAAACCAGCGTGTGAGTTGCAGTTTAGCCTTGTAAGTAGTCAAACCAGGGTTCAATCCCGGCGCGTCTTTGGCAAGCGCCAGTGCCCCCTGCTCCGCTGCTGCGGTGCGCGGGGAGCGCCCGGAGTGAGACGGGAAAAGTTCAGACAACCTGTGGGGCTGTGGCTGCGGAACCTGTCACCGTTATCTGCTTCTTTAAATACTCACTGCTTAAATTAAATAGGAAAATAATTATTTTATTTTTTTTTTTAAAGTTTGAAGTGTGTTTTGAAGAGTTGAGAGAGACGTTTAACTATATGCCCCCGTCTTTCTAAATGCTCTCTGGATTTATTGCCTTTAAAATATGATTTAGGTACAATATAACTACTGTGCCCACAGTATGGATTTTTATAACTACATTTCTTTAAAAATGAAATTCATGTCAGATTATGCAGTTAAAGGAATCGACCTTGATAGCTTGCTATAATAAAACTATATCAGCTTGTAATAAATGCGGATTATAGCAAAGCAAGCTCCAGAATTAAAATTCCCTGAATCAATATATGAAAATCTGTAGGAAACATCTCTAATCGTATTAAGTTCATCTTTATAGCATTTCCTATCTGCTAATCTAGTGCAAAAACAACTCTGGGTTGGAAGATTTTTTTTTTTTTCTATTCAACGTTGCTGCTTTTGATAGTATAATGCAAGGGAGATAACAATATTAAATTCAGTTATAGGTTTATTTCTTTTTAATTCAAAAGGAATCCAGTCACCGAACCCTATGTCCTAATTTGCTTTAAACTTTTCTGGAGGAAGCGCTCGGCCGGGGCAATGGGATGTTGAGGGAGTCGACGGAGAGTTTGAATACAGACCACAACTGGAAAAATAATCTGTGTCGGAGAGAAAGGGGACGAATCTGAAAAACGGGACAAATCAGTCGCCATTTGATGCGGTCGCGCTCGCCACGCTGGCGTTGCGGCGGGGCTGTGCCCCCCACGGGCGAGCACGGAGGCACACTCGTGTCCCACATAATCGGACCCGTCTTTTTGTGGTTGCGCGTCTGGCACAGAATGTCAGAGCCGGCAAGATTATTTTGTGATTTTTAATCAACAGCGCAATCGATACGAGTTCGTTCCCCGTCAGAGCCGCCGGCACTGGCAGGCAGGGCTAGGGTAGGAGCGGGGGAAGCCCGGGGCCGTGGCGATGGGCAGCCGGGAGGGGACACGGGAGCAAGAAATTTATGTGTGCGAAAGGATTCATGTCAGGGTGAGGGTGAGGGATGGTTTATTAATGGACAAGAAGCGGAGAGGAAACGTAGCCGGTACAAGTGGACGGGAGGAGGAGAAAACTGCAAGGATGCAGCTCGTGGTTTAGGGGGGAGGAGAGGAGAGGGAAAAAAAAAAAAAAAAAAAAAAAAAGGAAAGCAGGGAAAACAGACAACGAGGGGGGGGAGGGGGAAAAGAAGGAAGCGTCCCTGGGGGGGGGGGGGGGGGGGG
>JAOEGS010000564.1:0-18463 GCA_025447755.1 Corythornis vintsioides | reverse complement strand
ATTACCAGTTCCAAGTATATGCTGAAAATGCTGCAGGTCTAAGCCGAGCTAGCGAGCCAAGCAAATTTACTTTGGCATCTCCAGGTCTTGATTGGATTTGGCACTACACAACCTTCCTGGCTGATTAGGTACAATCATTCATTACAGAAAAGCACAGAGGGGATGGGCACAGGGAATAAAAGAACTTCCTCTTATGGGCAGAACAGTATAGAGGCACTTTTAAATCATGGTTGTGGAGAAATTTGCATCAGTCAACAACTCAGAGCCATAGGCCTGTCAGAGGTGCATTCTGAAACTATGACTTACATGCAGAGCAAGTGACACAGAAATTAAATCTCTGTAGTAAAAAAAATCCAAGAAGATAATATGGAAAAAAAAAAAGACTGATAATTTGGAACTGAACTACTCAAATCTTGGCAACATACCTAAATGTAAATCCCTAACACGTGTCGTGTATTGATAACAGTATTTAATCACATTTAAATTCAGGCATGTTGCCAAGAAATGGCATCCTCAGGTGGCAAAAGAGAATAAAAGTTCTAGTAGTCACGGAAATTATCTGAGTATTCAGAGGTTACCAAGCTGCTGCCTCTGCTACTTGGACTCTCCTGCTGCATCTCCTCCTCATATTTTTCACCTTCATGAGAACTCCCATGGATACATAGCTCTTATTCCAAGGAGAATAAGAAGGAAGAAAAAATAACATAATCCTAATTTTCTCTTTTTTACTCTCATAGTCACTGCCAGTCCTTCCAGATAGATTCCTGGACTAGCCATCTTTAATTCAGAAACTAAGCCAACTGTCAAGTCTTGGAAGCCATTACTAAATATCATGGGATCAGAGGTGACAAGGTGAGAGACTAAAATTTTCATTTAGGTTATGTTAGGAAAAGGCAGTGTTCCATGTTCTTGTGGTTGGTGTTACAGTGCACTGCAGACATAAACCAAAGTTAAGGTTTCAATCATGTTGCCAGCATGGTTTGAACACACTGAAGGTGCTTGATCCTAAGGAAGGAAGGACAGATTAATTAATTCAGCACTTTGCTTTCTCTTCATTTCATTGCACTCAGGCAATACTACAAGGGAAAAGAACATTTTTTATTTCAAGTGGTCACATTGTGCAGGAACACATTGCATCTTGTCTACAACAAAAGCTATCTTTTCACAGTAGGGTCAGAATATTAGATCTCTTCATAGACAATGAGAGAAGACTGTATGTTGCCTCACCCAAGCAGCAACATAACTCTTTCAGCAACATAAGAATGATGGGCTCTCATACAGAGCTGCCATTTCAATGTCTGAGAAGTAGCATAGAAGCAGACCAAAAGAGATGCTGAATAATTCTGAAGTTTTCAAATGCAGAGATTTCACAAATATTTATTGCTCCCTGACTGTAAATCATGTGACTTAGTAAATCATGTAACTTAACAGATAGTTTTAGTGGCATAAGTGGAAAAGCCTGGGAGAAGGGTGAATAATAGTACAGTTAAAAATCTTTTGTGCACCTATGAAGTCAACAAAACCCCTCATTTAGGGACTCTGAGTGGAAAAAAAAAAAAAGAAAAAAAAACCCCCAACCAATTGAAAACCACATCCCCCTCAAACAAAAACAAACAACAAACAAACAAAATAGATAGACAGGAGAATCCAGTAAATGTCCCACATGAGGTAAATACCAGAATGCTTCAAAGGCAGCCAAGACTAAGGAGTAACAGGAAACATTTCTCAAATCTTTCCCAGTTTAAGACTCTTATGTGGTGCAGGTAACTCAATCAAGGACACTATAATGTTATGATAGTCTCCAAGTTTGAATGATCAGCTTTGAAAACAGAAACTCAAGAGACAACTCCACTTCTTCACCATTGACCTTCCATTCTAAAATAGAAAATCTTGAACTCTATCTTCTCAAATACCATGACCATCTCAACAGAGCCACTAACAAAAAAAAAAAAACAAAAAGAGAAACAGTAAAGGCACGAGCTCTTTACACTGCTCATTCATCTGTGCTAGCACTACATTTCTCTGCTTTCCCTGAATTTGCAGCATTTAAGTTACCCTTGGAATGGTCTGAGTTCACACCAGGTTGCTGGTGTAAAAAAGATCTAGATGGCAAAATCATTAGTTTCAAGCAGGACACCACCCTTAACCAACAAGGAGAGTCCAGGACTCTAATATTGAACAAAAGGAATAAGAATTCCCACCACTGCTAACAAATGTAAACAAGGACATTTTTCATGACAAATTGTTTCCCTCATCCCTTGAAATAGTTCTTCCAGATTATTCTGCAGTTCCTGTTTAGTCGATAAATTTGTACAAGGAATAACACGTGCTTAGCACAGCCATTTTTGCCAGGAGGCACGAAACCAGCTTGGCACCTGCTAAATAGACCAACTACAGCAACTTCACTAGCTAGTATACATTCAGTATACTCAGTATACTATAGTAGTATAGAGAGTGCCATCTAAGAAGAGAGTCAGAGTAACAAAAAGAAGAAATTATGCTGGCTAGAACAGCCTTGATGGTCAGGTAGGGCCAGTTTTACAATTTATGGGATACAAGACCACTCCACACACCCTAGTGTCTTCCTTGTCTGTTCAGTGAAGGAGAGATGCTATCTTTCAGTTGGGTGCATTAAAGTAGCCCTTTGAGGTGCAAGGCTTGTATGCATTGTGTCTTGTGCATCTAGACTTCTGATAAGGACTTACCTGTATTATTACCACTGCATTAGTCCCAGGGCAATCACTACCAGCAAACAGCCTGAGAGCTAGTACATTTTCTGCCCCAAAATTCAGATCAAATCACTCTGAGCTATGGTCTTCATTCAGATCTACTCCCTGCACATGTTCCAAATGAAAAAATCAAGATTGAATTTGGCACATTATCAGGAGTAACCTTGTCTGTTTTCATTTTCTAATTGAAGAGACAAGGCCTAAACACAGCATACAGTTTCAAGTAGAATAAATGCCTGGGATCTATCCTAGAACCGTTTTTCTGGTTGGATGGCATCAAAAGCAGACATTTCAGCTGAAATCAGCACCAGCTTGTCATTTGTCAACCACTGCCTTGGTCAGAGTTCAGTTAGGGAGCTACCATTACTCGGTTGGTGTGGGTGCATTCCCAAAAAGAGAAGCCCTTAAGTGTATACTTGCCTCAGCCTGATGTCTGCACAAGCAAATTTGCAAGTTCTGGAGGAATCTTGTGACTCTATCACAAATAAAGGATCCCAACACATTCCTAACTCCTCCTCATGCAAAACATACATCTTCAAATTCACTTTTCATGATAGTAATTTAAAGACCAAAAGAACAAGAGAAGACATCTGGCTCTCAAAATGTCCATTTTCCTCAGAAAGTCAGGTAGAAAGATACTGAACGTTTACTGGACTGGAAAATTAATCACAAGGGAGGCTTTTCCAGCACAGCTAGGCTTAGCTCTTCTTGTCATTAATTCTTGTGTGGGAAAATGCCCCAGATTTTAACTGCAACAAGGGGAAAAATAAGGCTTTTAAAAATTCATTCAACCACACCAATGTTTCATTATATCCTTTGTAGAGCAGATGGTAAGATGGGGCTATAGCCCCTGGGCCCACTTCAGGGAGCCAACATAAATGCTCTTCTCAGTAAAGATCTCAGATGATGTTGGTGTCATCATTTCTCTTGGGGATTTGGGTCAAAAGGCTTTACACTCAAATCTGGTTTTTATATAGTACAAGTGCACCCAGACTAGGCCTTAACGGATAAGCAGCAGGGAGGCTAGTACACAGCACAGAGTCCTCTCAGGCACTTCCAGGTCGCTGCTTTACACTGGCACATTTACAGACTGAATCTTTCTAATCCAATTAAAATCTGAGCTGTCAATACAGATGTAGCCTGTTTTATTTTAGTGTCTCGCAGAACATGCATTAATATGGACTTGTGAACAAACTAGCCCTTCTAGGCAAACTCTGCATTCTACCAGCCCAGTTTCTAGCCCAGGTTCTCTCCCTCATGAAGTCCTTACTGCTCTCATGTTACTTGCCTACCCAGGAACTCCTATGGACATGCATCACCATCCTATCTGAATCCTTTATAAAAATGTGTGATATATACCATTAACCTCCTGCACTTTTGTCTTCCAGATCACTCGTTTAGTAATGATGGCTAGATTATTATCATTAAATATAAGAACATATGATCTATTTTCATTTCAATGGCTTAATTTGTTTGAACCATATATGCCAGTTACAGGCTGTCAGCACATTTAATAAGTTACAGCAGAGACCAACAGCTCACAAACTTCTGGGGCCAAAATTTTTTGCAGATCATCATGTATACTTGTCATTAAATTTTGCACTAAAAACATTATAAATCATACTGTTTAATAGGCTTCCTTCCATAACGCATCTGTAAGCTGTTCTGCTACAAGCACATGGAACACCAGTATTTGCCAGGCATAAAACAAAAATCTAAAAGCACCCTTAACACCACCACAAACTCTCAAACTCATCACAGAAACTGATACACTTCTAAATAAGCAAAAGTCCAGAAGCAACTACAACAGATCTTTCACTATGACCCAAAGGTAAACAAGTTCAAGTTTTAGCAAGCCAAATTCAGGACCAAAGCACATCTGTCATTGACATCTGCAGGAAGGCTGGATTGAATGCTTCAATGGATCTTGGTACTGGAGAAAGGTGAACTTTGATACAGCAATTAAAGCTTTGCATGAGAAGACCAATACTTAAGCAGCATCCAGAAATAAATTGACAGCAGAGCAGATTACAGATTATACTTAGGAAAGATACCTGTCACCAAGCAGAATTCTCCACAGTCAGTAAGTTGCACTTTCCTAGAGGAATTTGAGTAGTCTCACACAGGATGCAAGCTGACTTAAAAATAGACCAGGATTTTGCAAGATATCTTTGTAAAATGAGATACCTCATCTGCTACTTAGAAACAGGTAGACTCTCTTCTGTTGCACACTCTATTCTACCTGAAACAACCACAAATTCTAATGACTCCTTCCCGTACTCCTGGCATAGAACACCGAAATGCTAACGAATTGTCACAGATGCTAGGGAAGGTGGAAACACCTAACGGAAAAGAAATCCATACCAATTCACTATGTACACAGAAAGCAACTTTGACTGAGGAAGTCCTTGAGCTGAAAATTCTTAGAGAGTTAGACAATATTGTGGAAAAGACCACCCTATTGTCACATCTTGTATTTTTCCATAGGCATCTGCTTTGCACCCCATCTTGAAGTAGGGAGCCTGGGCTAGATTGTCCCTCTATTTGGTACAATATACTATAGTTGTTCATAGGTTAACCTCCATTTGCATACTCAAACTATAAGGCTATTTTCATTGCTATAGCACTTTGAAGCCATGGTAGTGGACAAGACCTTCCTGATACAATGTTCTAAGTGTAATGTAGAAATATTACTGGCAGTTCCTCTGATTCTGAGATCTATTTTTTTCAGTTCTATACTTCATCTAATTAGCACCACTCTGGCATATATACACTTATAGGTACCTCACTTTACATAATCCAATCTCAAAGAGGTAATGAGATAGTTAATCAACTGCATCAAACAGGCACCACCTTTATGATACAGATTGCAAAACAGCACAGCCCTATGACCTCTGCCTGTGTTTTACACACGGGATGAACAAGAGGGCAAAGACAGGATCATTTGATGCCAAGCATGAATAGCAAGTGCCTACTACTGGAATCCACAATATTTACCACATAAGCAAATGACAAAGTTCATCTGAAATAACTGATTCTCTTCCTGTTTATGTTTGTTGCTGCAACAGCACCTTTTCATGGTTCAAGGAAAGCTGGCTGATGAAACCTAATTACCATAGTCACCTGATTCTTCTACCTCATCAGCAGAATGTTACTGATCAAGAGAACAGGAAGGTCCTTATTTTATAAACCACCAGATCTTAAGATTTTCCACTGTACTTTATTATTCTGAAGATTTTATCCTAAAGTTGTTAACAAGACACTGACTGTCAGGGATTCATTCTCTAGAGAACTTAAAAAGTTCTTTTTAATATGCCCAATACTACCCCTGGAGAATTGCATAGTGCTGTAAGGATAAATAAGCGTAATCCATCCTGTCATTTGTTGCCTTTCTCCCACCAAGAAACTGGTCATAAAAGAATTAAAAACAAACAAATCAAAACATAACAGAAGTCTTTTCCTATCATTGTAAGTCCCTTAAGTCCCTTTACTCCTCCTTTGAAGGGGGCACTTGAAGGATTTAATCCACCCTCTAAAAATATTTCAATATGATAGCAGAAACTTACCACAAGTTCAGAGAACCTGGCATTGAGCTCTTCTGCTGGTGGGATTGGGACAGAAAACTCAAGGAACTGCAGGGGGTTATTATCCTTGAGGTTGATTTCAGGGAGGTCACTACCCCCAAAACAGCAAAGAAACCCCAACGCATGACGATTCCTCTTCCGGGGGGCCATGATCATGGTGTATGATGCTATCTTCTGATCATGTTCTGCAGGAAAAACACAAACCAAAACAAAATGAACAGTCATTAAATGATAAGACTGTTGGATGTGCACAGCTCTCTGCATTTACAGTGGCTATCACTGGTATAACAGCTGCAGGAGAACAGAAGGCTCTGAGACTCAAAAGAGCAAGATATGCACTCAAGCTAGACAAGACAGCTAAACTTTAATATAACATGTTATTGTATGGTAGTGTCAGATCACTTCTCTCAAAGTTTCTGAAAAGGTTTTACAAACTCAAAGTGGTATATCCCAGAAGGTAGATTTATAAGTTATGCTTAATAGCCAAGGTTGAACGCTACCATTGAATACCAGTATTGGCCTTTCTCTCACTACTACAGTAGAGGAACCAAAGTATCAGAATTAAAAAGCATATACTGGAGAATTTATCCCGAAAAAAAGTGGAAAAATCCTCCAAAGGTATCTAATTTGGACAACATAAACCAAACAATGATGTTTTCAACAACAATCAGTTTTCCTCCACTCTGGAACCATACCACCAAACACTCACTTCTCCCTTTATGGCCAAGACTATCGCAGTAGGAACATTTTGTCTATTCCTTTTTCAAACACACGTACCTAGTTTGGGCTGCTTTATATATCCAGAAGAGAAATCACACAGTGTTAATGCATTCTTTCAGATTTACATTTGAGCTGCCAGATCCCATCTTGACAGGACCCAGGCTCAAGGGGCGTTGGTATCAGAAGTGTAAAGGGAGGCAAATGGAGGCCTGAAGGAGGAGCTCTGAAGTGACTGATTTCAGCACACAACACCGTCTGTGAGCGGCCCATCCAAACAGGAAGTCTCCTGCCAGCAGTTTGAAAGGAGGGATCTGTGCAGTCCACAAAGAGCCGCATATTTTGCCCTTTTAAGGGACTTGTTGTTTGACAGCTCAGGGGCTTATTTGTGTTTTATTTTTTAAGGACTTAACTTTTTTCACTTAATCTGCAGAATAAGCCATATCCTTAGAGAGTAAATAATTAAAGTTTATTGTGAAGATCAGCTTCCTGGGCACTGGTCAAGGCAGCAGGGAGGGAGGTGGCAGGTGAACTGAACCACTGGATGCTGGATGCTGTATCAGCAGCAACACAGCTGAGCTTTGTCATCAGAGCAGCTGCTGCCCTAACCTGCCCCACAGTGTCCGTTCACTTGCCAGAACAAGGCTGCTTTGAGCTCTCATAGAGACTTACAGTAGCTGTGCTAGGAAAAAGTACCTTTAGGACAGCAGTTGCATAGTGGGACTTAGCATACTGACACAGCCAGAAGCTCTGCGGTGACTTTTTGTGTAGCAATCAGCATGAGGGCTGATTGCTAAAAAAAAAAAGAAACAAAAAACAACATAAAAAACCAAACCACCCAGTCCTCTACCCTTGTGGCACTATGTGCTTTGAAGGAATAACCTGCCCTGATTTGTGCTTACCTAGTACCTTCTCTTATGCACTGGAGGGACACCAGTTGCAACTCTCACACAGCTGAAAGGAAAGTGAGCTTGTAACAAGCACTGCCTTCTGGCATGCCCACTTTCCTTTTCTCTCCATGCCAACTCTGCAATGGGTTATGTGCCTCAGCATGGTGGTCTAGTGGTTAGGGTTCAGCACTCTCACTGCCAGGGCCCGGCTTCGATTCCTGGTCAGGGAAGGTTCTTTGTGACTTGGTCTAGGTAATCCTGCTCTGGCAGGGGGGTTGGACTAGATGATCTTCTAGGTCCCTTCCAACCTCTAACATTCTGTGATTCTGTGACTCACAAAAGTAGGGTGATGCTGGCTTCAAAAACACACCATAAAGAACATTGGATTCTTACTAGGAGACACCAAAAGCCAACATAACCCTGGAACTGGTCTCTGACACTGAGTCAGCAAAAACAAAATGCCCTCAGATCTAACACAATTATGTGCATGGCAACTTCTGTTTCTTCTCAGTGGTGAAGACTTAAGAGATTCAGTTATTTTAAGATTTCACAAGAGAGTCTCGGAAAAAAAACCCAAACGTTTCCACACAGACCATCTTCTCAGGGAATACTCTGAATGAAATGACCAAAAAGGTAATGTAATCATGGATGAGCTCCGAATCTGTCTGACAAAACTTTGTTTTGGAGGGAACTCAAATTAAAGAATCAAACCTGATTTATATGCAATATAACTGCATTTGCACCAATTCAGTTGTAACTAAGTTCTGGCCTGCTGTCTAGAGGCTTGCTTCTTCAACAATGATCAAAGGACCAGTGTTCTCTGGGGCATCGGCAATTAATCCTCCTTAGAAAAACTGGATGAAACATTGAAGTCATCTGACCATAACATCTTCCTTTATGAGCTCAGGTCAAGACTTTAGTAAGGACTCCTCCAAAAGAGGTACCTCATCAGGAAATGAGTACTATATGAATGGAATTGAAAGCCAACATTTTCTACAGAGTAAGTACTGCCCTCAACAAGGAACTATAGGTTGTCCTGTACTGACATTTCATCACTCATTCATTTTAAGGAGGTTCACCTAGGAGGTGACTAGTCAGTCTTCAGGCCTTCATCACCCATAATGCTGAAAAACAGACAAGCTAGTGCTTTTTCCCATGGTGTCTTTTACAAAATTGGCATCCATTCTTTGGGATCCATACTTGAGAACCACAACAAAGCTACTCGGTTTTTATTACTACTCTGAAAACGCACACAGGCCTTACATGAAAAATAACCTCATATTGCCTCATTTTCACAAAGCATCATTCCATTGCACAACTCATAACTCTTAACACTGGCATTTTCCAGGTCCATCTATAAGCAGCATACAGGAAATTAATACTGACACAGAAGGGTGAAATGGCAGTTTGTACTGCTACAACACTGTAACTGTAGATAGGAGAGGTGTTAAGATTATTTTAAAATAAGAACAATTAGGGAATGCTATAGACTAATCCAGTGCAGGTATTTTAGAACTGAATCATTCAAGGAATGAATGATATTTCTTTCTAAAGATTAAGTCTGACAGTCACAGAATGCTGAGGCGCATTTACTTGAGTTGCACTTTTTTTGCTATTTAAGAACTAATTACAATGCCTTGATTTTTGTTGGTGGATGTAGTTTAAAACACAAACATTTTCTGAGAGCCTCCAAATTAATAAACTTTTCCTTTTCTTTCTCTCCCTTTTGCCTTTTCTTTGTCAATAACTGGATCCAGGGGAAAAATTGCTTCTAAAGGATGAGGCAGGAGAGGGGAGAAGCAATAAATTAAACAACATATTTCATTTTTTTTTTCTGAGTGGTAATTGATAACAAAGCTGGCATAGAAAATAAAAAAAAATAACAAAACTTGGGGGGCTTGTTCTAATGAAAGCTTTATTGCCTTTTAACTTCTTGCAAGTGAAGTGATTGTAAAAGTGAAACATGAAATTATATATTTCTATATCTCCAGTGGAAAAATCAATGGGAAATCTCTCTTTGGAAAGAATCCCACTAGTACATATAACTGCCTGCCATGGCTCTTTTCAGTTGTACTGTGTTACCCTTTCAGACAACAAAAACAAGTTGCCATCATGTCACCAGCTAACTGCACACCAGCTCCTCATAGCAATCCCCCTCCTGCTTCCCAGATGCATCTGTGGTTAGGCTTAGGTCAGAAGTCAGAGTCTGGAGCTTTGTCCAAGGTCTAATTATAACAATGTCCTCTTACTCTGACAAGGCGTACGTGTTCATTTCTAAACCATTTGGCTCAGTGACCAAACATAATTAAGCTAATGCAATTTTGCCAAGTCTTATCAGAAGGTTTAGCCAAATGGGATGAGATTCACACTAACTGCACATTAGGATCCTCTTTCAATTGCAGATTCTAAATTGTTTCTTCAGCCTCACTTGTTTCTTCATTCTCATCTTAGAAATAATGTTCATGCAGAGATATTCTAAATATGTAATATTCCACAAACAGTGAGACACCTGAAACAACTTCTATGGTAGCAACTCTCATGTGCAAGAAAGGTGATTATAATAGTTTTTACCTCACTGTCCTGTCCTTCATTATACAGAATAGCCAGAGCACAACTGTAACTAAAATAAATTATTTTTCTATCAACTTCAGAAAAACAGAAGAGAGAACTATGTGGGTTAGTTGAACACATGCAGTCCTGCAAAACCAGTTTGCAACATAAAAAAGCATTTATGGAAAACACTACTTCCAGAGCTGAATCTCCACTGAACACTAACACACAATGTCAGTTGATTCAGGATTCACACCTGAGTGGGAATCATGGGACTAAATGGATGATGCAGAATCACTGTCTACACTGGTTTATGCTAGCAGGAGAGGAAACACTCCCATTAATCACTCCCATTTCTCCATATACCTGTATCTTTATAGCAGGATAAAACGTGTGATATATTATTACATAAGTAGAAAGAAAGTTTAATTTGGAACATAGGACAACTCACTCTCCACCAAATCCAAGCTAAATTTCTGTGTTATTCAACTATTAAATAATAAATCACCAAATAGTCATGGTATTACAATAGCTACATTCATCATCACTTACTCATTATTAAATTGAGAATATAAGCACCATGCTTAAAAATGTCAGAAAAGATACATTTGGTAAAGCTAAAGACCTCCACACTGATCCTGTGCTCACTTCTCTGGACCACGTTGCTTCTCTAGTACACAGATGGTGAAATTATGAGCTTCATGGCATGTTACAATTACAATGGAAATTTTCCATGTATGTTGCATGCAATGTACAGATTTCAGATGCAATATAAAGGAATTGAAGCATGGGGGATGGGCAAAAGTTAGCAGGTAAGCAATCCATTTGTTGCAATCAGCAGTAGTAATTCAACTCCTTTGATTTGGATTTATCACCATACTAAGGATTTTCCTGATCTTCAGGACACACAACAGCAACAAAATAATAAACTATTTTAAATACACAAATTTAAAACCTTTCTTTCAGGAAGGAGGGTAGTCCTTGTTGAAGAGCACACCTGAATCTATGGCAGGTGCAGACCCCCAACAGAAAGCTGACAAAACCCTGGGCTTGCCAGAGACCTGATAAAGATCAGTTCAGAGCATTGCAACCATTAAACAGCCCTTCAAGGTAATTAACGGGTACCTCAGGGTGCAGGCCCTTAGCCTGTCATTGTTGTGGTCTTACCCCCACCCCAGCTAATTAAAATCACCACAGTACACACTCAACTAGGGTATAGATGTAGTCCTGTCAAAGATCAGAGTTGAGTTGGTTCTTCCCCAGAACAAGCGTGCCTTGCAGTCAGACCCTCGCCTTGGATATATGATACACAAGCCAAGGATACCTTCATGGATTGGGTGAGCCTCGGTGGATTGAGTGATAGCTTTGGGTATCCTTGTGTGGGAGGTTTTCCCTCTATGAGTATATGTATGCATATTTTGGTTGATCTTTCCAGAAATAATATTCCTTAAAGTTTATTAATTAATTGTGTAGTAGGTATTTCCAATGGATAACTGAAACTGTAACTTAATTTTGTTTGCAATAAATCTGTGGTTTTGGACTGTCTGTTTTGTGAGTGTCTCCGTGAGAGCATCAGACCCAAAACAGGTTACAGGAAAGAAAATGATGGAAAATGACCAGGGCCTTGTGCAGCAACAGCCCCTCAATCCTGACAAGCCATGGCCCACATTTCACAGTTCCACCAAAGGAGAGAGCTCAGCTCGAAATGTACTGTGTGTTTTGAAGTCGGTTCATGGATTTTCCCTTCCACAATACATAAGAACAAGGGTGCGGATTTTAGGGTGTTTTAAGGACTTGGCAAGCCAGCCCAGGCACTTAGCTCTGGTCTGTTTTACACACCATGTCATCAAAACAGAGATGGTTGAGAATTTCAAAGAATTCCACGGACCTGAAGTTTGTCTCATACTATGTACAAAGTATTATATATTATTAATACTTCATTAATTTTTAATTTTTAATTTATTTCTTTATATAGGAAATCTGTCCTGAGATAAGAGAAAAGGCAAGGGCTATTTGAAGACTGTCAGGTGTAACTACATCATGAACCTATGTACTGTAGCATTGTCTGTCAAAAGTCTGTTTAGTTTTAATACTTTAAGGATGCTAAGAATGTGCTGGATGACTAATTACCACTAATGTTAGTCTTTTAATGCCTACAAATCCAATATGTCTCACCTGATACCAGCTTATCAGCACAAGAAATAGCTCAGAGATCTTTCTCTTCGTAAAGGTTAATTTGCCACACTTTCTACATCTTCACCCAGGTGACAAGGGGGAAAAAAAAATCTACCAAAAACCAAATAACAAAAGAAAACAGAAAAAAAAGATACTACCAGGTTCCTCATGTTCCTCCAAATCCATTTACCTATACAAATTGTATACATAGAAAACAATTTTAAAACAACAGTCAAATCAAGATTCAAAATACAAAGTGGAGAGAGAAAGAGCACCAAAGCAGTTACTCAGTATCATAAAACCAGTTAGTAATCACTTTTTATTTCATTACTTTTTTTTCAATCTTTTAATCAAGTACAGATTAATAATTTTCTACACTTGACTGAACAACTCAGTCATTCTTTACTTGCAAGAAGGTATTTTATTTTCACAGATGTATTAATTTACTATAACTGACTCCACGCACAAAAAAATTACAGGAGCAATACTAATCTGTCATTCTGGACACCAAATGCTAAGTCTTACTTGCAATCTTTCATCTCATTTAGATGCAAGTAGATCTTTACATCTTTAACGTTTCTGAATGATGATGTGACCACTACAGCTTAAATTGCAAACAAAACGAGTCACAGCTGAAGTGTTTATTCAGAATACCTATGTCCTTCTGCTCCTCATTGTCTAAGCACACAAGATATTAGGGTAAGGAGAGAGGATCTCCTACTAAACAGGACCTCTGGAGACAGGAATACATTTTGCTTGGTGCTCTCTGTAACAGGTTCCCTAACTTATTTATGAATTCCACACTAAGGCAAGCTTGTCAATAATTTAAAAAACCATGGTGGTGGATCTAACAGGGCTGCACACCCCCTAAATATAAGCAACCTTTCTGGTTTAAACACAGTAGTCTGGAGTCCTGTCTTTCCTTCCCTGTCCCCTCCTTATTATTACTTCCAAGTTTTCTAGTGCTGGCAGAACTGCAGTTTCTACAGATACTCTACACTTCCTTCTCAATCAGAAAGTCTACGTTGTTACCAAGATCAGTTTTCATGTACTCCTCACCATGAAGCATATTAGCTCTATTCATATATCTCACTAAATATTACCTCATTCCTTTCTATCATAAATAAATAAATAACCCTTCTCCTTCAGGTAGGGAAGAACAACACTTTCCAGTTCTTTTTTTCTATCAGCTTTGTTTTTATTCTCTACTTCTTTAACACTGTTCCACTGAAATATCCTGACTTTCTTTCATGACCATTCTTAGATTTAGAATGGTTTCTAGTAGTTACTTCCTACTCCTTAACCTGCAAAATCCCTCTTTTTTTTTTTTTAAGCAGAAATTGAAGAGAGAAAAAAACTTCTGAAAAGACATCTACTGCATGATGCAAGCTGTAAAGACTGCATCACACTTCATGTATGCTTTGTTTTTCTTATATTATTCTCTATTTTCCTGGCTGTGACACTGAGATAGTAGGTTATCCAGTGTAGGGTATTAGTTACCTGCTTAAATCAGCTATTGTACAAGTGCCAAGTAGATATATGGTACTATAGAAATAGTACTAAAAACAGTAGATCGGCAAAAAGTAAACACCCAGCTGGAATTTGGCCAAGACATGACTGTCCACCCCCCATAATAGTGCTGCTGCAGAGGCAGCATTTAGCAGTGTCTACAAATCCAGTGTGGATAAGTTTATGCTTTATGAAATAATGGGATTTATGCAATTATTTCCCCTAGTACAGCATTAGCTAGATGGGTTGCTTTTTTTATGTCATTGTACTTCTTCAACTCGCTGTGAATGTAAGAGTGTTCTGATTTGAATTAGCACAGAACTAATTCTGTTCAATGATTTTACTTTTCAGCTAAGTCTTCTCTAACTAACTGCACTTTCTGAAGTTAGTATCATATTTTCTAATCTTGTGTATCACATTGCAGGGTGCAAAAAAGTAAAAGGCCACATGCAGGGAGGAGAAGAAAGGACAGGTGACCCTAAATTGACCAACAAGGTATTCCATCCCTTATGTATCATATTCGGTATAAAACCGAGGGATCAGGAGGATCAAGCTGTCTTCTTCCATAGCTGGCATCCAAGGAGGACTCTGTCTCTTCTGCTTTCAATCTTAATCCATGTATTCCTGAATCCAGTACTCTAATCCCCTTCCTGAATCTGGTTCTCATCTGCTGCTGAGTCCAATTTGGGACTTCCTCAGCACCTGTTCCACATTATCAGTGGTGATGGTGAAGTAAATGCCATTAGGGTGGTTGGGTTCAATTCTGGTCTTGTAAATATGTGTATATATTTCATTTCATCATTATTATTTTAATTAAAGATATCCTAGCTTTCTTTTCTAATCCATAAACATCTCTCTCTTGTTTCCATTCTCTTCCCTTTGGGAAGGGAGAGAGGTTAACAGAGAGCATCTGTTATAGGCCTAGTGGATTATCCTGACTCTAAACCTTGACAAAGAGTCTGTGGAAAATATGCTATATAAAAGCAAACATGGGGAAGGAATCCTACAAACCCCACAGATTCCACCCCAGGACTCAATCATAACTGAGGATAAGATCATCCAGCAGTAAGTCTTTTCAGACACTCTTTATAACCACTAAATTTTACTCCTGAGAGAATTCAGGTACTGCAATTATTATTTTTAAGACTTTCCAATAATATACTGTATTGTCAGGGCCATGAATTTTCGGCACAAGACTACAGTCCAGTTTATGCCTGTGCTACCCAACACAGCAGGTCTGAAATGTCTTTTCCGCAACCTATGAGTCTAAGCAGCAGAGCCCAGGTTAGACTTTCTTCTCTGTCTGTAGGTGGTTTATACAACACTGTGATGCACTTTCACAGGAGATGATACCATGAATCTTTACTCAATATAAGAACTTGTAGACTGAAGATGAAACAGATCATAATGACATCAATGAAGCAAACATGGATATTAACAAACAGAACCACCACGCTGCTCTTTCAGTTCCAATGCAGAAGACTGTTTTCCTCTGCAGGAAGATGAAGTCCTGTGCCTTTACAGATTTTATGGTATGAAAGGCCTTTTATGTCATTACTTTGAAATTGGTCCTAATAAATAATGTCTGTTGGTTCGATCCATAAGACCAGCTCCAAGGATAGGATATCAACACCCCAGAACCAAGTCTTTGATCTCAAGAAAGAAGCCAAGGACAGAGTGATTTGGAGAATAAGCTTTCTCACTCAAACTCTATGTCAAAAGACCAGGAATACTGATAGGACAGTACTAAATCTTCATCTAGAGACTTGAAATCTCTGCAATATTTCTGTTGGGAACAGTAGGGTTTGGTTACAAGGGATGTCAATCCAATTTCCCAGTAGCACAAGAAATGCCATGTTCAGAATGAACACACAAAATCCCATTACTAAGAGCATCCCTGTCTTGTTTGAGTCATTGTATTTTTTCCATTCTGTCATTGCCCAATTATTTCTAGACATGATGTAACTATTTAGCATGGGGATTTGGGAGTCAAAATGTTGCCGTTGTTGTCATCATTATCCTGGGTGCCTGAATTTTCCAGACAAAACAAGCAGCTGAGGGCATTAGACTGCTGCTGGTAAGAGAGAAATAATCTGTAAGAACTGCCAGTGTGCTCCAAGGAAAACAAACAAATGTTAAAGGTGCAATTATATTTTTCCAAACTCTAGCTCATTTCCATATGAAATGCTGTTCCCTTATTCAAACAATTAGTAGAAGAACATTTCATTTGTTGTCCAACTTCACATAACATACAAAACTTGATTTCCATTCTAACACTGCATTCAGGGCCACTACAGTATATTAAAGCTCAACTTGACCAATATACCTTGGTTATGACCACTGAAAACTAGACACAAATATAGGTGTACAAGGGCTGTCTTCACTATTGACAGGCAAATCAATTACCTGCACTGGGAAAATTTTCCTGAAGTTGTCTCAAAATCCAACAGAGACAACATTTGGACTTCTACATGTTGTTTGTGGATGGCACCGAATATATTGAAAACTAGTGTTTGTAAATGTGACCAGAGAAATCCAGGTTCCAGGCTGTAGATCTGCCACTACTTATTTAGTGTCCCACCCAAAGTACAGTATATTTCTGAATGTCACTACAACCCTAGAAACAATAAAGACAGTGGTTTTCAGTTCAGTTCCATATATTGAAAAGCCACTGTTGGGGATGATATTTAAAAGGCTTCTTTAGTGATTCACTAAATAGAGAAAGAGATGCATCAGAAAGGGAACAAGTCTTGGGATTCTGATGCTCTCTCAATCTTAGAGATGGTTTCCATAGGTCAAGGAACAAACAGGGTCAAAGTGTCATTGATTTCAGATGCCTATTTTTTAAGCTATTTGGATTCCAGAGTTGTCAATTTGGCATCAAAAGTGAACTTACTCTAGAAAATGAAGCTAAGAAAAGGTCATACACAGCATTTTATCCCAGCATTTTTATTTTTCTTCAACATTCTGACAAGGGATACTCTGGGTTCAATGCCCTGAAATCTCAATATTACGCAAGTAGGTTTGTACTCCAAGCCAGCAGCCTGGTGAAACTGTTGAACTTTTAACCTAACGTGTCTTCATGAAGAATGGACATTTGGAAAGATTTCTGGTAAAGGATTGGGGGTTGTTTTCTGTGTGTATTTTTAAATAGCATCCAGATAAAATATATTTTCTGGCTGCCGTACAATTTACAGGAGGAGACTCCTTACACCAACACTGAAAGCTGGTTTCAGAGCTCTGAGTTACTGCTTTAGATTTTGGGGTTGTTAAGCATTTCATGGCATTAGGGTGAACAAGACATCGTCTATGCTCTGAGTGACACAGGTAGTGATCAATTATAAGAGGCTGAAAATAAAGAGGCTTCCTAAAATCAGCCTCCTTCCTTGCATGGTTACTGGGTTCTTGTGGGCAACAGCAGTATGTCTCAAAGAGTGCAATAAAAGGAGGAACAGGGAATCCCCCTAAAATACCTAGATGTGAGGATCTTCTCTGTAAAGTGATGCATAGCCATGTGGTCTAGAGCATACGGTGCACAAGGGTGTGGCACCTTTGCCAAGTCTATTCTACTGCCTTCTTCAGGCTGACGATAGCTAGGTCTACTCTCCCACATTCTCATGGCAAATGATCATGTCCCCATCAAGGCTCTTTTTATTGTTCCTTATTAAGAAAAGTTTAAGGACTGAAGTATATCTAGGGAAGATTTCCTAGAACTATAAATGACCAAGACACTGCTCTTCCCCAGGGATTGGTCATGTGCTTAAATGTATGCACAAACATCCAAAGAAATCTAAGAGAAGCTACATATAATGGATGCTTGGGTAGTTATTTATGGACTTCTAAGTATCTACAGCAACTCAATAGCCTGTCCATAGATACAGATAAGTTCTTTCAGCTTCCAAGCCTAAGTTATTTGCATCTTGTTGACAAAGACTAGAGCACACTCTTACAGAAAACCAGACTGCAGAATAAGATTCTCTCAGTTCCCTCCCACGGCTGTGCACACTACAGGAAAATAAAACAAAACAAAACACAACAACAACAAAATGCTAACTCTACTTCTATACAGGCACTTGATCTGGGTACATGGTCTTTGGACACGATTCAAAGAGAAGGTCCATTGTATACAAACAGAACAGGAGTCTACCCTCTGTTAGAGAAGGAATATCTTTATCTCCTTAGGGCTGCAAATATTATATCCAGTTATATAGGTTGTTGCAGAACATGTACCAGTGTGGGTGTTAAAATGCTACAGCAAAGGAATTTTCCTTCCTGTGGGAAAGTGAAGGTTCTCACCAAGCTGTGACCT
>JAOEGS010000563.1:0-62281 GCA_025447755.1 Corythornis vintsioides | reverse complement strand
CAGTACTCGAGGTGGGGTCTCAGCAGTGCAGAGTAGAGGGGGAGGAGAACCTCCCTTGCCCTGCTGCCCACACTTCTCCTGATGCTCCCAGGATCCATTGGCCTGCTTGGCCACAGGGGCGCATTGTTGGCTCGTGGTCCCCCCTGTCCACCAGGACCCCCAGGGCTCTTTCTCCAGAGCTCTAAAGGCTGGTAAGTCCTCACCAGCCAGAAGTGGGCTGCTTAGAAGACCAGGGCAGAGAGATACGACGATGACTCACAAAGTCAGGAAATAGCAGCACAGTCTGGCAGCTATGAGCTGAAACTGTGGCTTCTCTCTGTCAGTTTCTGTAGGTTCTGCAGTGATGTATCCTGGGAACCTCAGCTCATCCTGAAACCTGCTCTTCTCTAGCAGTCTGCTCTCACACAGTTTCTGGGAACAGTAAGAAATACCCAGAAAAAGCACTAGTTCTAAGGCCATGCAGTTTGCCTGTTTTCATCATCCACAACTTAAGAGAACAGCTTGTATTTATATGCAACATATAAACATGTAACCCATATTTTGGCAGATCTAGGGTCTCTTATAAGAACTTTACAATACTTCATCCTGCCTAAATGATTCTACCTTCCAGTCTTTTTGCATCTTTCCAATCTGGTGCTAAGATTTAAGATGACAAGGAAATAACCAACAAAGCAGCATCATGCAGAGTTCACCAGTTCATGGCATGCAGTTAATTCTCTTTATGAAACGTAGACATCAGCTTTGAAAACTCAACTCTGTTTGTCATTGCAAATTTGGCAAATGGTAATTTTTGTGCTCATCATTCATGTGCTACTTTCCCACTGATAGAGAACCAACTGCAGGGGATTATTCTTCTCACTAAATATGATAGTGCAAAGTTGAACAGCAAACGTCCTTGATTCAAAAAAAAGTTCAGAGAGGTGTGCATCTTTCACTGCTACTCACAGGTTACACAGTAGGAACTACAGAAGTATTTAAATATGCTTGGATTTCTGGAATGGAATGGAGAATTACTGAAAAATCCCTTTGTAGAAGACATTATTGTGTGAGATAGAACTTGAGTGTCCTAGTAGCTTTCAAGATACCAAACAGTTAAACATTTGGCTCCAGCAAAAAAAGACAGATTGACAGAAATATAAGCTACTTTAAATAGTACTAAAGTATAAAAGCATGATAAAGAAAAATAATAAAGAAAAAAACCCTATCTCTGATGGAAGTTAAAAGGATTCACTGGATATAAGTAGTTGCTAACTGTATGCTAGACCACACTTTTACATTGCCAGGTCAGAGCAGTATATCAGGAGTAAATCAAATGAGGGAAACTTCATGTGTTTTCTGTTTGTTTGGAGAGGAGGAAAATACATATAAAAACTGCCTTCCAACTTTGGTTAGTAATTTCATGCCTAGATTTTCTATATATACAGTGATACATTTATTTTAAAGGCCATGAAAATGCATTCTATTCAATGAATTAATAACCACATCTCATGGAAGATTAATTTCTGATATGTTAATAATATTTCTGATATGTTAATAATTCTGATAATGTCATAGATGGAAACAGCACTTACTATACAAGATCCTTCCTTCACTTTGACTTTCTGATACATTTGAGCTGGACTTCAGTAAGATGTCTCTCCTTTTCTCTTGCTGGAAACAGTCCCTGGAGGAGGTTCCCAGGTACCATAACAATACAGGTCATGATATCAGAGAAAGAAGGGACTGAGAAACTGTACAGCAATGCAGAACCTCAAGTCCTTTGCACACACAGTCTGTGCTGGTGACTTAATCTATATGTGACATCAAGACTACCTGACCTCAGTTTTCAGTATAAATGCTTAGGATTTCCACACCTCTCTCTGAGAATGCATCCTGTAGGTGATCACATGCCACTGGGTGAAAGGACAGAGATTACATGACAGGTACAAGTTATATCAGTACAGTTTCACTTCACTGTGACAAATCATGTAAAGAGCAGAAGCTGTTATAGGCTGGTAGGCTAACACATGCCTTGTGGTGGGTACTGATGAAGAGACTCCTTATATTTGTGGTCAAGGACTAAAATAGAATACCTATGGTTAGATGTCTAGGTGTATATTTAGAAACATAAATAGAAGGTACTGGCTACTTCACAGGTTTTAAAACTATGCTGTCTATTAAAGGCATAAAAGCCTACAGTTAGTTTATTTACTTCTCTACAAGTTTGGAATCTTTGTAACTGAAAGTGATCATTCTCAGGACTCCCATGTATTCTGTAGGTGGGCAAAGATAAAAATGATTATGACGAAGGTTTCTAACTCACATTTATTAGCTGGTCCAAAGCTTAATGAATTAAGAGGTGAAAATATTGTCATGAACAAGAAACACTCATACAGAGGGGCAATTAGTCTTCAGTTTCTGCTGTTGAACTCTCAAAAGAGTGATGTCAGGCCTGAAAAATGGGAAAGTGCTGTTTTTGTTTTTTGATTATTTTTTTTCCCAAAAACAATCTTAAATACAGATTGTGTCAAAGTTCTTCTGCACAGGTTTATTTTAGCTACCATTTGTCAATCTATTTCAGCAGTTCTCTTACTGTGAGACCTGATAACTTTTCCTTTCATTGCATTCCTTCTCCCAGCTTAATCATCCAGTTTCTGATTGCATCAACAATTAGCAAGCAGTTTAGTTTACCAGCTAGACCTAAGTTTGCTAGAGCAGAAAGAGTAATAAATGCTGCCACTTTGCCAAATTAAAGAGGTCTCTACCAGCAGTGTTGGAATCTGATAAACTGTTATGTTGTTGACCTTTAGCACACCATACAAGACCCAACCATTACTAGAAATAAGAGCTATTTCTAACTTGGTAGGAGTATTTGTGTCATTTTTACCCCTATACACCTTTAATATTGAGGACAGTTATGATGGATAGATTTTAAAACCAGAATTATATATAACTCTTCTTTGCAGTTATTCATTTACTTTGTTCTTCAAATGTTAAGCATAAATGCAGAGTAAATTCAAGAGCAGGAATTCAAACCAGCAAAGCTACCTGAAGTATTTCCATAGTGCTTCTGAATATCAAGCTAGTTTGTTTTATTTTTTTTTTCCAGGGACCCAAATACAAATTTATTACATTAATTGAATATATATTGCCCCTGTATATAAATATAGGGATATATTTCACAGTTGTTTCACCTGTTAAAAATTGTCCTACACGTCACCCTCTAGATGAATTATTGAATTGGGATCTTGGCTGGTGACATTTTTGGAAGGCAGCATTATTACAGTGCTTTCATATTTATATACAAAACCTAGAAATTCTCCAGATGTGGATGGGAATGCTTTAAATGGCCCATGATTGACTCTTGCACTAACAGAGGCTTTGAGTGAAACTGCTCAGAATTGGTAACTTCTCTTTCCACATTATTTAGAAAATTTTAATTTACTTCCTATGCTGCAAAATCTACTAAATGCAGAAGTATTTCAAGGACAAGAAAGAGACTTTATGCATATATGGGACAGTTTTTTTATATATATATACATAGTTTATATGAACTACTAACTCCTTTTAAAGGAGTTTAAAAATATCTCCTTTTCAAGGCAGTTCTCTAACACTTCTACAGTAAGAAGGAAAACCAAACACACATCCATAAAACCCAGTAATTTTAAAGCCCACATTGAAAGCAGTGGAAATGCCTACAACTATACACTCAGATCTTTCATAATGTTAGCTGGCAAGCTTATTAATTTGCTGGCAATATTCAACAAAAAATAGGAATAATTATTCCTGGGTTTTATCACATTGCAGAATTCTGGAGTGTTACCTAGATTTTTGAGACTGTAAATCCAACTGTGAAAATCAGCAAAACACATGTATAATTATTGCAGTATCCCATTTCTATTAACACACACACACACACAAAAAAAACCCAACCAAAAAACCCAACCCACTCAACCAAAACCAAACCAAACCAACCACCACACCATCTAAAAATGGTCACCAATATAGGAAGAGTCAAGGTGTTCCTTCAGGAAGTTAACATGAAATAAATTGAGCTCACTTAAAAGCTTTGTCAATCAGGGTATTTATTCAGAAATAATCCCAGTAGACTTCAAAAATATCTTCTAATAAATGGGATGGGTTTGGTTGGGTTTGTTTTTTTCAAATGTGGAACTATAGACAGCTATAGACATAGAAAAAAAGGCAAAACACAGCTGAGGACAAGCTTTATAGTTGGTGCCATTTAAAGTAATTCTATTTAACGTGCTAGAAAGCAATTATTATTTTTTTTAACCATACAACTGAAAGCTTTCACCATGTTTCCACTTATACCAAAGGTATTATGTCCCTTTTGAGGGCAATGGAAGCAAATCAGACCCAATTCTTTATCCTTCTGATAGTAGCAGGGATTCCACTTAAGCAGACCTTGATTAATTTTTTTTAATAATCTATGAATGTTTGATAACCTATCAAATTACCATGATAGTTTGAGTAAATACACAGGTAAGGGATAGAGCAGGTAAAACTCTGCAGTAATACTTTAACAATGTGACCTTAAATTGACTGATAACTAATTTAATTCATTTATAGACAAAGTTTAGCTTCCAGTGACATTATTCATAGCAGCATCAGGATCTTCATTTTTCTAACCATATTTTAGAATACATCTTTCAATTTGCTTTGCAGCAAACACTTTGCTTCCATAGCACCAGCTCTGCCAAATAATGCCTGTTTCACACACTGCATGCATTAACACTCTGACATGCAGTGAAGTCCCAGATCTGAAATTCACAAAGGTTTTTACAACCCTCCTGATGTGTCATAATGTGCTAGGAAGTATATAAATTCTGACAGATTCTGCTACTATTGTAATAACAGGACCAACGTTTAATCCTTACATTTAGTCTGTAAACTGAGTATTTATACTAACACTGAGCAGTAGTTTTAAACCTTTGCAACAGGGGGGTGTGTTCACCTAATTCTTTTTTAAGCCACTGCTCTCCACTGTGGCCATCCAGAGGGCAAATCTTTATCACTGCATGAGACTTCACATTCTTAGAACATTAGACCTTTCTTCCAAGTTATGCATAATTTATTTCCCCCTATTATCAAAAAAATACTCAGAACAACAATAAATTAACCAATGCTGGGAGGATTTCTTCTGAAAAGGAGCTGAGAGCTCTACAGAGAAAAGAAAAGCAACTTCTTAATCTTGCTGGCAGATGGAAACCCTACTGTTCACCACTGTACAAAACAAATCTGGCAGAGACATAATTGCTCCAGTGTGTTTTAGGTATAACTTCACTTCAGCAGCAATGTCATGGCTCTTATTATGCTGCAACCTTGTGAGAATTAAGGGTTCTATTTGAAGGAGAACAAACAATTTTGGGCAAGACAACTGTAAAACTCAGTATGACAACTCCTTTCCTGCATTTTACAGCTGCTACAGACACCAATTTTACCAATGCTTCTCTTTTTTAAATTTTTAGTAATTAGAAACCACCACAGCAGCAGGAAAGGTTTTATTTAAAAAGATTTTTTTTTTTTCCTAGGGACATTCCAGTAATAGGTGCTAGGCACGGATAGTATTTGAAGCCAAAAACACTAAATATTTGTGAGTGTTCTACATGGTAATATATACAGCTACATTTGTTAAGATATACACAAAACTGAAGTTGAGAAACCTGTTTTCTGCAGAGCTGGTGAAAAGACAGTTTCCTGCAGCCTGAATAGTCCTTTCTGGGATCCTTGTGATGTCTCCTTCTAAATTAAATGCAACAATTCACGCTCTAGAGAATCTACAACACATACCAGTCATTTTTCTGTGTCAGATGTCTGCTGCTGACATTGTAATAATGATTTTACCATAGAAACAATACAAAAATTCTAAATTATATTGCAAGACAGACGTACACATGCAGCTCCCTCTTGCCCTATGCTGGGAAGACTGGACCAATTCACCTGCTGATCCCTGGGACTCAGGAAAACTTCAGCTAGGACTGCTAGATTAATCTACTGAAATTGCCCTTTGATTTAATCATTTTTTGCTCACTTTGTGAATATTTATCTGAGAAACCCCTGTCCATCCTTTGTTTTTGAAGGTTAAAGGCATTTTATTTTTTTAATTAACACACAAAACTATTCCACTACAAAATAAAGTAGCAAGGAAAAGGTTTCTATTCTTTTTCAACCTTAACTGGTCTGTTAAAATCCAAAGTGTTTTACATCTCTAGCAGTTCTGAGAAGAGATTCTCACTTTTCTAGTTTAAAGCACCTTTTTGGACACATTTAGACTAGCCAGATCCATTGAACAGCTTTCATTCAAGAAACAGGTTTGTATCTTCCCAGTGCAACTCAAGCAATTCCAAATAACTAAGTGTGCAACCACAAAGAAAACTCTGCTTTTGCCCTCACTCCAGTGCGCCCAGTTCTGCATTCCTTCTGCACCTAGAACTCCCACTGGTTTCCAAGCCTGTGGGATGAAGCACAAGGAAGCTTTGTATTTCTTAAGACAACTGTAAAAAGTATCTATTCTATATTAAAAACAAACCTGCTTGTCACTTACACAGAAAGCCCAGAGTGTATTCTCTATATATAGCTTTACAACCTTCTTTTCAGTCAGGATTCTTCAATCTTTTTACACTTAGAATAAGAGCTGGTTTTTCATTTGCTTGCAAAAGCTTATAAATAATAAAAAGCCTGATTTTTTCATTTCTTGCCCATGAAATTTAAATCAGAATCACAATAGTGCATTGATGCCAAGCTCTCACAAAAAAAATTTATAGTGTTGAAGCCATGCCATTTGAACTAAATGAGTTTATTCATTCCAAACACTTTACCAACAGATTTGGTATTAAAGGTGAGGAAGGGGAAGGGAAATCAAAGGATGTCTTTTAAAATACTGAATTTTGTTTACTTTAGCCAAGTCATAAAGCAAAAATATTTTCTAAAAAGAGCTGCTTAAGAGCTGGTGAGCACTGAGCTGACCAAAAATGAGTCACTAGTTTTGCCATTCAGTTGCTTCTGACTTGTGGAAGGTTTTCTGTCTAAAGTCAGAGCCCAATCAGATCTTCACATCCCCTTTCTTGGTACTATGAATGACACCTCTTTTCTTTTTTTTTCATTTTTTTTTTGGTGTGTGTGTGTGTTAAATAAGGCATCTTAAAAAAAAAAAAAAGTCAAGAATTTTAGGAATCTTTTGAGGTTTCTCTACATGGAATGGATGTTGGTGTCTTCAAAAGAAGCCACTGCTATAGGATTAACACTTTGTATGACTATACCATATAATCTTTACATAAGGGTAGTTTGTGAAAAGACTGTTGAATATAAGATTTAATTTCACAATTTTATAAGGGTAATGATTCATATTTTACCCAGCATTTTAATTTAGCCATATGGTTTACCTGCTGTAGGATGTTGTTTTATTTCTCAGTATCTTCCCTCTCCTACTATCAAATATGAATCATTGTTATCTTTTATCTTTTAACTACTTTAAATAAGCTTAGAATACATCAAAGATGATTCAGAAATACCTCTCTT
This sequence comes from Corythornis vintsioides, assembly GCA_025447755.1. Taxonomy (NCBI): domain Eukaryota; kingdom Metazoa; phylum Chordata; class Aves; order Coraciiformes; family Alcedinidae; genus Corythornis; species Corythornis vintsioides. Next base: position 54,763 of record JAOEGS010000563.1, on the reverse strand, counting down.
GAACTCCGTTACAGAAATTAGGTCAAATTCTACTCCCTCTGTAGTCAATGGAAAAACTCTTACTGACTTCAATAACAGATCAAGCCCTAAACACACAGCTCCCTGTAGTTTCTAAGCAAATGGCACACTGTATTTCAGAATAGTTCAACAACTAATTTATTTTCAGAATGCTTTTATAAACATGAGAAACCTGTATTTGTTTGTTTTGAAAAGTCCTTTATACAGAACACTAGAGAAAAAGATTTTCAATATAGCTTTTAAATTTTCAGTAGTTAAAAAAAAAAAACAAAACAAAAAACAGATTAGTCTGTCTAATGTTGCTAAATATATTTCAGTAAGTACCACACAACTGTGCTCCCTCTAGGACGCCTGTTGATTCAGAAAACGGGGATTCAGAATGAGAAATAGTTGGTTAAAATAATAAATGCATTAAAAAAAAAAAAAAAAAAAAAGGAAACCTTTCTTTTTGAACAGTTAAACCCCTTCTTGAACATCTCACAGCTAAATAAAAACCTCAATCCCAGCCGGATTGGCCCCCAGACGCGCCTGCGGGGTCCGGTGGGAGGGAAAGATGGAGGGAGGGATGGAGGGAGGGAGGAAGGGGCAGCATTTCCACCCTTGGCAGGAGAGGAAAGTGCTCCCGTCAAGGTTCTACACTGCAGCTCCTCCAACGTGTGAGCACGTCCCAAAAGAAGCCAGAGCGCCTCGCCGGCGCCCGGCTGGGGCTGCACCCTGCCCACCAGCTCCACGGACACCTAAGGGACCACTGCATCCGCCCGGGGAGGCTGAAGAAGGGAATGGAAGCTGGGGATGACGCTTCGGAGCTGCCTCTGCCTGTGTGGAGCCCACCGAGCGTCAGGCTGAGCACCCCAAGAGCTGCCCCCTCCATCCCCCCCCCTCCCCGCTGGGCATCTCCCAGCCGGGCGCTGCGCAAACCACCTGCAGAGCTCCGCTGCCGCGGGGAGCTGCTCTCCTCAGTGCCTGCCAAAGGGCCTCTGCAAATCCGTTTTCTCCCCTCTCCTCCCGTCCTAGAAGACTTTTTGCCCACTGAAACCCTTTGCAGGAGAAAGAAGTGAAGCAGAGAGCCTCCACCCCCAAACTTTCCCTTCCCCCCCCCCCCCCCCCCCCCCCCCCCCCACCTTCCCCCCCCCCCCCCCCCCCCCCCACCGAGGAGAAGGCAGATCCTTGACGCTCCATTTCAGCCACGTCTTGGCGAACTTGAGCAAAGCAACAACTCAGTTAAGTTCAACAAACCTGAAAATCGCACACACGCTCCAGATTATTTCCTGCGGTCAACCCACATCTCCGAAGTCAGCCCCTGAGGCTGAGCGAGAGCCGTCCCTCCGCGGCACCTGGGAGGGAACGTCCCCTGGCCGTGCTGCCGGGGGCTCCCAGCGGGTCTCCGAGCCCCGAGCCGGCCCCAGCCGCCTTCGCTGCCCTCTCGCTTCCCCAGAGCCGGGAGCCGCTCTGACAGGTTTCCTCTGAAACCAGGTCCCAAGTCATGCTCTGGTTTCTTCCCCTCGAAGGATTGGGGGGTGGGGGGAACAGAGGCGACTGTGCTCTCTCCAAGTCCCCTTTGCTTTCTTACCTCCTCTGACCTCTGCAGCTCGGAGGACAGCGAAGATGATGAGCAGGGTCACAGCGGAGTCCCGGGGCCACCTTTTCGTTTTCCACCTTGTGGAGCATCTCTGCATCTCCATGCTGGGCACCCACAAGTGTGAACTAAACCCGGGCGCCTTTGCTTTATACCAGCTCCGTCCTTTCCTCTATATTCCCAGAGATGATTTCTCTTATAGAGCCATACGTGATATACCGAGAGGGGTTTTCTTTCTCTCAACCCCCCCCTCCCTCCCTCTTTGCCCGGCCTTGCGCAGGCCCCTCCGACCCGTCCTCCTTGGTGCCCTGCCTTCAGACTGAAGGGAGATGAGGGGCTTTAATCAAAATGCAAAGAGAGCCGCATCCCCCTAAAGGCTTCATCCCGTCAGAGGGCTGGGCGACAGGCTCCCAGGGCCACCCCTGGAGCCCAACTGACAAGAGAGCCGCCGGCCGGAGGCCAATCGCGGGGCTCCTCCGGCCTCCCACAGCACCGCCCTCCGCCTCGGCGGCGGCTCCGCGCCCTGCGGCCGCCTGAGCCGCTGCTGGCCGCTGTAGACGGCGGAGAACCGTCCCTCCCGAGGGCGCTTAGGGAACGGGGAGGACGCCGCGGCACCGAGCCGAGCCGCTTGCTGCCCCCCTCAGTCCCGCCGCCCCGCCCGCACTAGCACCGCGCCGGGGTCCCGCACACCAGGAGCATGCGCGTTGCTGCCCACGCCGGCCCGCGGCTCCCCTGGGAGCGGAGGGGCGGGCGGCGCGAAACGGGGATATGGAGGAGGAGGAGGGTGCGCGGGAGGGATGAGCAGGGGACACAGCGTGGACAAGCGGGAAGCAGAGGGAGGGGGATATGTTTGACACGTGCGGTAGAGGAGCCGGGGCTCGGAGACGCAGGCCTGCTGCGGGGCGGCCCTTCCAGCACCCCTAAGCTCTGCCTGCTGGCGTGGTGCGGGGCGGCAGGTCCGGGCCCGCTGGACCGCGGCCCCGCACAAGCACTCCCAGGCTTCACAAGTTCTCACACACCCTTGGGGAACCTCCGGGAACTGTGAGAAAGGAGGGAGCGGCTTGATGAAGGAAAAGCCCACCGCTAAAGATCCTTCCCCAGTCCCCGCCTCACCACATCCTAGAAACGGGGGAACAAGGGTCTGCAGCTCCTCGCTGAAAACCCCCCCTTCTTACTCGAAGAGAACCCTTCTTACTCGTGTCTTGCTGCCCCACTTATGCAGCATCGGACCGACCTGCCGGTAGGTAGTGGAAACCTCTGGCAGAGCAGAATCATGCAGCAGGTCCTGTCGAAATCCCCTGGGGTGATTAGGTTCTGCCCCTCAGGGAAATGAGGGAACTATGGTCACATTTTGAAGTGTGTCTCAAATGCTTAAAATTCGACTTCTTGTATATCTTTCTAACTCCTACACTGATTAATAATATGGTTGCTCCACCAAGTACATGTTGCTTTTATATGGCAAACTTCAGAAGTGTATTATCCTTTCATACAATATATAACAAACATGTTAATGCACTGTAGTAATAAACCTGGCTTTTTCTGATTTTCTGGAATAATTGGTGTCATAGAGATTAGATATACAAATAAGGGGACTGTGGTGCATAGCACAGTGACATCCTGAAATACTCTGTACTGGGTTCTGTTCTATGAAGAGATACACAGTTATTCTGGCATTGTACAGCTGTGAAGCACCAAAATGTCATGTCTGTTTCACTCTTCTGTATCAAAGCTTATTCCTTCAGAACTGCTCTTAAAATTGCCTGTCTTAAACCCCGACCACAGTCAGGTTCCCTAGAGTCAGGAAGTGATTGTTAATATTGTTATTGTTATTGTTACCCTCACCCATCTGTATTCTCACATGTTTACTAGATGCTTCCTAGAACAGCAAGTTATTTCCTTGATGTTTCACTCCCTGTCATCACAATGTCAGTAGGTACTCCCCGTGGTGATTTATTCTCTTTACTTAATACTTTTTCCATTGAAAAATCTCATATGCTGACATTTCAAGTGTCCCCTTGATGCTTATAAATTACACTTCTTTCTGTCACCTGCATTCTTGCTGCTTCCAGAGTCTTATCACACATTGCATCTCTGAATTTGGGGGTTTTTTTGAGCCTTCCTGTTAGTTTAAATGAACACAGCTAAACTGTATCCTAATAAAAATAACATTTTCTGTCTTTTCGGGAGAGGAAATGGAATTATTTCAGATAGGTGGTGAAAAAGAACAGGTATTCTCACAGTGTAGAGAACAGCAATTTAACACAGTGCCTTTTACATTATCTCCATTTTAGGAGGTGTGTTTCAACCCCCAAAGTGCCAATGGAAAGGTACCCACTGATATTTGTGGTCCTACACTGGTCGAAAGAAGAACAAATAGGAAAAAATGCTGAGTATTTGGCAGAATTCTGGATCTCCACAAAGCATTAGAAGGCAAGTATTACTCCAGGTGAGGTAGTGTAGTATTTGTATTATAATATAGTAATGTATTAATATACAACTCTGTATAATTCTATATTAATTCTAGTAACAAAACCTCATTTTTTAGAGATAGCTCTGTTGTTTTTGCACATGGGCATATCAAGCCACACAGACAATACCATAAGATTTGGCAGTTATAAAAGAAAAATGACATGCCCTTTGGGTGAAGACCCACATCTTGCAGCCTGTCAAATTCATCATTTAAGGACTGTTTCTTTTCATTTCAATAATTTTCTTAGTTATTGTTTGTAATCTTCTTAATTGCCATGATAGTGTTGCAGGGTGAAGTAATTGCAGCCTAGGTGGAAGGAAAATATGTCAGAGACTAGATAATGATTTAGAGTATAGAAAAGCTTGATGAGTGCTGGAAAAATACTCCTAACAGATTTTTGGTAGAAAATTTCAGCACTTAGACATAATTTCAGGGGAAATATGCTCTTTTTTGAATGACAGAGGTTTAAAACATGCAGATATTTACAGAGAAAAAAAGAAGAGATGTGAATCCTGTTATTTTTTTAATCCAACTGTGATCCACAGTGGTTTGTTCTTTCCATCAGCTTTCTTGTTCCTCATTACTCTTCAAGACAGTTTTAGTGAAAAGAAAGACTAAGCACTGTGACATTCATTATGTTCTGTCCTTGATACATCAATGTTGGCAGATTAGTCCGTGTTTAAATATTAGGAATTACTCTCTTGTATGTGCACAGATGGGTCATTGTTGTATTTTGGGGCAGAGAGGGGGAGGGGTTAGGAACTATGGAGAAGAGGTTTCCTTGGACCACTATAGCTTACAGGGAACTCACAGCAGCAGTGCTTTCTTCAGACTATAAGCACCATAATGAAATGTAATTGCAAATGGGATGTTCTTTGGCTGTCTTACAATCATACTGTGGTTTTTTTAGCATATTCCTTGGCATCACCAAAAGCAGGAGACTTCTTTCTGTATATAAAAAGGTCATATCACTGGGAATAACTAATGCATTGTAAGGAAGGGTATGCTTTTATTGCTGGTTTTCATGTATTTCAGGGACATTTTGATGGCTTAAACTACTTTGTTTCTAGCTTCACATAGATGTTGGTGTCTTCTAAAACTTAAACTCCATTTCTGTTCACAGTACAGAAGTGAATATTGCAAAATAAATGGTGGTCTTAAAAGTAATCATAGAATCACCCACTACCTTCTCTATGAATTTAATTCTTTTGAATTAGAGATGTACATTTTATCCTATTCTCATTTCTGGTGCAGGTCTGTGCTTTCTCTGAGTTTTCTGTTGTGTGATTAATACTGGGAAGAAAAGTGAGTTATACTGCTTCAGAAAAGTGAGTCCTTGTAAATAGAGATGTCTTACAAATTAGTGAAATGATCTCTGCTATGTGAAATGCTAATAGGCTATATATATATATATATTTCTAAAGGGAAATATGTGAATGCCTGCATATTAGGCAAAATAAATGACAGTATTTCCATGATTCCATCTTCAAGAAGTGTAATATACCATCTACTATCACCAGGCAAAGCTTACAGCTTCAGTGAAATCCCCAAGTTCCATTATTTAAGGTTTTGAAGTATGAAGCCAAAACTTCAAAACTGAAATGAGACATACATATTTGTTGTAGGGATTAATTTCTCAGTTTCTGGCTAGTTTTTAGATATTTCCTTTACCTAACAGAACTGTCAAAAAAACTCTTATCTTTTGATTGCCATTTCTAAATTATTCAATGGCCAACTAAAACTTACCCTTAAATTATAAGTCTGTCATGGTTTTGTAACACAACACTTTCACTTATTTGCCTTTAATGGATGGCATGTTGTTGGTTCCTTCATTCATTTGTTTTATGATTTATCTGAGACTTCCTTTTGCTGCAAACCAGTTGAAACACATATGTGTGTTGGGGGAACTAACAGGGCACAGATTGGACAGGCTCAGTTACTCTCATTGCCAAATGTTTATCTTATTATCACAGGCTCCCTGATCAGTTCTGCTTTCATAATTTTTGTTCTTGAGGCAGTGGGCCATACACAGTCCATTTTAAATGATGACTTGTGAGAAATTAAGAGCACAGATGTTTCAATATTAAAGGCCTCTGGAAGTGCCTGCATTGTTTGGTGTCATTGTTTTGTATTGGGGGCACACTGATGAACTATCTAATACACAAGGAGGCAGTGCAGGCACAGACTAATGGTCTGCATCACACACACTTGTATGTTTATTAGTTTCTGGAAACACTAATACTACCACCCTCACAGTTCCTGTTAACTGAAGGAAATTAGAGAGGGAGAAAATTAAGAAGGTGGATAGCTAACAGCAAATTAATTTATGCCTCATCATGACAGTCCTATGCTGCCATTTCCTATCTATAGACACCTTGCAACTGAAGTTTGACATTTCCTATATATAGACACCTTGCAACTGAAGAATTTTCTAGTAAAACTTTATCCTGTTCTGTAAGAAAGAGCACTGAGAAAACAAAAGCAACATTTCAAGGAGGATATCTGCCTGTCTCATGCCTACCCTCTCACTGTCTCAAGTTTGAGAAGAGGAGGATCAAAATATAATGTACATATAAATAAATAATAATTAAAAAAAGTAATTTATTATTCAATATACATTTAAGACCCATTGCATTTAAAAAAAATAAAAATATATAGTTGACTTCAGATATTATTTAGCTACCTTGCTATCATCCTTAGATTGTTCAGAATCCTTCATCCTCCCAAAGATAAACTTGAAGAATTATCACATTTGCAGACAATAGCCTTTTCAAAATTGGGCTTTGTTATACCAATAGGATTTTACACATCTGTTTTTTATTTTTAGGTATGTAAAAGGCTCAAAATTTATTCCAGATGATCTATAGCAATCTTGTCTTTTACTTTCCCCAAGGTAAGACCATCCAACCTATCTTAACTGTAAATACTGTTTCTATTCTTTATTTATTCCCACATCTGCAAGATAACTATGACTCTGATCCTTCTAGTAGTTTGGTACATGCTTAAATATATAAGTATATCTGTGTACCCCATTGGGTTATTGTGTATATATATATTTATTTATTTTTTTGGTGTTTTTTTTGGACTAGTTTCAACTACTATAAGGTAGATAGACATCTCTAAAATCACTGTAAGTGATTTTTTATAAATGAAAAGTAGAATCAATGTCTATTTCTTGAGCATCTGTATGGTGGCTAATGAAAAGAAAAGCTTATTTGCAGTGCTCTGTTTTGGGAAAGAAGAACTACTAAATAAAAAAAGGACATTCAGTCTCCACCTTTCAGTGATGCCTGTGCTGCCAATGCCCAGGGAAAGTGACTGATTAAATATTGATGCTAAACCCAGTAGAAGAGTCTCAGGTAGTATCTAAGCTCCAGCCATGAAGACTGAGCTTCTGAAATAGTTTCTGAAATTCCTACAAACCCATAATAAATTGCACCTAATTGACTAGGACCATGATTTCCTGCATTTTAAGTTAGTGATACAAATTTATTCATTAATATAAGCAGCCATAACTACTGACTTTAGTGGATTCCTGTCAGATTACTGGAGCTCTGAATGTGGCCTGTTTGCCTTTGGAGCCTAAAGTGAATATTTTGTGAATGACAGTGTTGCCAGAAAGATGCATTTTGACAGGGATCAGAAAAATGAACAGGCAGCTGGAAATACCTGAGCATGTTATGCTTCTTGGCAGACTTCACAAGAAGTAGATCTGCTGATTTAGGAGTTGCCTGTGGGTCTATCACTTTGTTCATCTCTGTCAGGGTTGATTTTTCAGAACTACTTTGTCTCCAAAGTGTAATTTCTCCAATGGCTTACCTTAGCCTGGAAGGACTTTACATATTTTCTGCTTTCAGTATGTTTGAAATTCCAAAGAAAACTCTGGAGCTGCTTCTTTATTGTCAAAAAGTAATGGGAAAGAGATGGTAGCTTGTCATCCCATTATTTGTTTAGACCCATAATTTATGATAATGCATCTTTATGGTGTATTTCTGTATCTCACTGGATTTACTGGTTTTGAGAAAAAATAATTCAGAAAAAACCCATGAAATTATCCTTCAAATTGAAGCTGCTAATTTATTCAATATTAGTTGCCCTTGCACTGCTAGTCACGTTGCAAAATTTCATACTGCATTAAGAAAGAGGAACACAAATAATTATTTTTTTTAATTATAGTGGTTGCAAGAGCAGCATTACACTCACAGCAGATAGTCATAACATTTCCAACATCTACATCAATCAAAGAACAACAAAAAATAGAGAATATACAGTTTGATTTCAAACATGTTAAGCTAGTACAATCTATTAACTTTGAAAACTAACCAAAAATTTGCATTACCCACTTTTTCTGTTTAATTTCCAGCTGTGGGAGCCACTGGAATGGGCTGCAGGCATGGGAATGCTGCTGCTGTCCCTTCAACAGGGAGTTTCCCTGTTCCTGTCTTCCACTCCCAAAGGCAAAATGGTCTGGCTTGGAAAACAGTGACTTCTTTCTGTGCAGAAGGCAGCAGGAAGAAATGCAGGAATTATTTTGTTTCTGAAAAATTCCTTTTAAAAATAGATATTCAGTGCTTTGCTTCCTCTCTCATTAGATCTCTCACTTTAAAAAATGTGTTCATCCTCATTTCTTAAAAAAAAAAATGCTGTTTTTTTAAAAAATCAGATTAAAACTGTATTCTGAGGATCATAACTTGGTAGATAACTCAGATCCAAGGTTTTTAATAATTTGTTTGGAGAGAAAAGCTGTTGAGTGTCAATAAAAATTAAAGCCCATGCCAGACTTCCATAGGTCTATGTCATATCTAGGTTTGGGGAGTTTAAAAATCACAAAAAAAAACAATTTACAGCAAACTATCTTAATATCTGTAAAGAACATTTCATGGGAAAAGATAACCTGTCTCAAAAATGAAACTGCCCTGCTGTTCTTTCTCCATTAAAGCAAGAAATATGCTCTTGCATGCAGCAAATGGTTGAGTGTGAAATTAAAAAGTCTCAAGTGAAAAGAACAAAGATGAGTGAGCTTTGCTTGATTAAATGCATTTTGAAGAAAAGCCTTGTTGAGCTCCACAAATGAGAAATTCTAAGGATTCTCCACTGTTGTGGCACAGCCAGGAAGAACACCCAGGGAGGGCTGAGTGCTACAGACCATCCTGCTGCACTGTGGGAGCAGGCAAGATAAATTCAGCTGTCATGGAATTCTAAAGTTAAGTCACAGCTTATTGTGTACCACATTTTATTAAAAGGTTAAAATAGGTCTGATGAAGAGTTTATTTATTTCAGGTGAACTTTTCCAGAAGGAAGGGATGGTGAGAATGCCCTGGAATTTTTTTTTTTTTCTCTTCCTGGCCATGCTCAGCTAGCAAAGTTCTGTTGCTGAGTGTAAACAGCTGGGGAGTTTGCAGGGATCTGGGAATTTTTTATAAGGAACAGCAACCAGCCATATACTTACATAGGAAAGAGACAAGGAAGGTCTCCACAGGCTTAAAAAACAAAATAAAACCAACAATAAAACCCAAAACAAACCACCACCCCACCCCCCAAAAAAAGAAAAAAAATTAAAAAGCACCCAAATCCCCCAAATGTACATTTTTAGCAATCAAAGAATTGAAACTGCTGGATTGAGGAGCACAATTTGAATGTACAGACAACAAGGATGGAGGAATTGTTAATGTTGTATCTGACCCTGGCTCTCAGCAAATTTGCATGTTGTCTATTTGCAAAGCTATTTTGCTCCCAATTGAGTACTACTAAAGCCCAGCCTAGGAATTGAAAACCTTTAAGTGGTTTTGAAGTGCTAATTAAAAGGAAGGTGCAGACAGTTTTGCCTTAAAGTCCTGACCTGCTTACTGTCCAGTCCATAGAGTTATAAAAACAGTCTTTAAAGCAAATATGTTGATTTTTGGGGTGAAGCTGAGCTGGGACTATCTCTATCACTACTTGTTAGCATATGGCTGTTGGATTCCCTACAATAAATGATGGAATCATGTGATAACCTTCAATTATCATGTGTCATTAATGATTTCACCTGCATTTGCATCTTCAGCCAGTCTCCCATGATGCCTGTACATTCCAAACCTTTGAGCAGTCTGTCAGCTGACTCTAAATAAACTGCCACAAAAAAGATCCCTTTCTTATCTTTCTTGTGCCAGCTATGGAGTTTCAACTTGCAGTTATGCCAACTTGAAACCTAGAGGGAAAATATTTCATTTTTGAGCAGTTGAATGGCTTTGAGACAGTCTGTTAGAGCAAGAAACAAGCAGTGAGAACTAGAACTAGGAGACTGATATCATTAAATGGGTGAGTTCCATGGAATTAGAGTCCTGAGATGCCAGGAACTAAAGCCTAACATTCCTATGTACAATAAAATACTTTTATTTTAAAATAAATTAATAAATACATAATAAAGACATCACCTTATACCAGTTTTCCATGGCTTATTAGGCCCATAGAAGTCATCAGTAAGTGATATAAGAAACCCATAATTTGGTGTTTTTTTAACTGAGGTTAAGCTATTCATTTCCTCATTCTAAATCTATGATAATAAATAGATGTGCATATAACTTTTTTGTTGTTTTTTGCATATGTCCTCATCAGGATAGATGATTGTTACCATATTCTTTGTATTCCTGGCTAATGTTTTAGGAGTCCTTTGCCTATTTTTTTTTTTTTAATTTTTTTATAGGTGCAAAAATAGATCTGTGCTTATCCCTTGGGTACTGTATTATTCAACAACAGCCTTAAATGGTAAGTGACTTCTTGTATTTTATATTTTCAGTTGCATGTTCTTGAACTTACTGTTTAGTAATTCCTAGAGCACACTGGTGCTTTACATTGGTCAATTTAGTGACAAGAGTTAGGTAACCTCTTCTCTTCATAATTTTCTAGTACTTTGATTTCACAGAGAAAACGAACAAAAAATACACTAAAGATATATAAAGTTTATTACCATTGTTTTATTTCAAAGTTACAAAGAAAAATAAGACCTGGTGAGAAAAAGGATGTTGTTCCTGAGCTCTTTTCTACTTTTGGTTGTGTTGTTTTCCTTGTTTCTTACTTGAAAAAGTTGTTTGTGGTGGAGGAAAGGAAAAGGAAACATTTTAAAATGAGCATTTTAAAATATATCTGTAAAATGACAGGGGAAAAATGAGTTCATATTTGTAAAAGATGCAGATTAGCTTAATTGAAGAAAAACCTTACTCTTGGAAAATGCTTTTATTCAGAATTAAATTGTGGCTATAAGTCTAACGTGTTTTAGAAAGAAAATGAGTTAAACTACACCTAATTATTGATACTTGTTCTCTATAGATGTGTCTGTTCACCCTTTTGATATGTTTGCAATGAGATTATTGGAATTTAATTTGGATAGTTTTTAAGTGATTGTAAAGGTTGATTTAGATGTAGTACTTCATCACTAGGTTATTCCTATACTTGGATGGTCTAGGAAATTGATATTATATGTGAACTATCCAGTAGAAATCATGTTGTTTGTTTATTTATTTATAAGATAAAAGGTTCAAATTCTTCTCTAAACAAAATGAAGATAGTGGTAAACATCCTATACAATTCAAGATTGTTAAAGAATTTGAAACATCAGGAAAATAATTTCACAGTAGCAGTTGTACTGTTTGGTGATATTAGTTGGTAGTATGGGTTTGAACAAACAGCAAAGCAATCATCACAACTTTGTTTATCTCTGTAATATTATAAAATCTTTGCTCTAGCAGTAGTGCATTCTTGTAATTACACATGGTAAAACATATAACTAATAAATAATAACAACAAATAAATAATAATAATTCAGCATAAATAATAACAAATAAATAATAATTCAGCAGCACGTTTGAAGTATTTTAGAAGTTTAACTTCTTTCCATTGTGTTTGTTAAAGAGTGGGTAAAATGGTGATGGGAGAAGGAAAATCTTGGTAGCTAAATATGGAATTAAGAATTCCATACATAGAAAGTATGACCCATTTATCAACAAGAAAGTTGGAAAAGCCATGATGCATGGCATTAGAATGGGGTAGACCAATTTTGTGAGAACTAATATGACAGATCTGTCTTCTGTTTGAATGCTTTTTATGGCACCATTTTTTTTTTTTAAGGTATTTTAAAGGGAAGCCTTTAGTTTATTTTAGATATTTAGTGTAGGCTAGTATGCAGACAGACAAACCATACTTATAAGTGGACAAAACAATACACATCAAGAAGTCTTGGTAACCATGCTAGCAAATCTACACATAATTGATTTCACTTAAGAATTTGTTGCTGGGCTAAACAGAGGGTCTCCATCTTCTGAAACAAAAGCTCTGTTATGAGGTAAAAGAAATAACTCCTGGAGCTCAAGCCAGCTGAGTTTGTTATATCCAGCCCAGACTGCTTTACAACCAATAATTCTTCTAGTTTATATAGAGTACCCTACTATTTCCAGAGGGATGGTTTTATTTGACTACCCATTCACCTAGGATACAAGTTTAACTTAAACTTGAGGGTGCCAAGTATGACAAGTTGATCTTATACCACTTTGATATCTCACTTTGCAAAGCCAAAACAAGCATTACCAAGCTCTACAATTGTGGCTTACCATTAAATGCAGCATTTTAAATCTTCCTGTGGCATATCAAAGGAATGTGCTCAATGAGATGCACAAGACCAAAATTACAGTGCCAGGATCATATCATTATGTACCATTTCCTGCATATTCTTTACACAAAAATGGATGCTACAAAACATGGATTAACTGAGAAAAGCATTAAAACATTAGGAAAGTATTCCAAACTTGAGAGGTTAAGAAATTTTTAAAACCTCAGGAGAAATTTGAAGTTTCATAGATATTTTTAACTTTGTTTCTCTTCAAAATGCTAATTTCTATTTGTGGATTGAGATTTAAGCAAGGTTAATCTATACCAAATTAAATATATGTAATGCCTGGCATGAAATTAAATCAACATTACACAAGAGTTGTAACTGTTAGGTTATGACTGATGCCTTGTATTTCTCATTCTACCTGAGGATGCAGGAGCAGAGTACACTTCAGTGTTAGCAGAATGACTTAGATACTCTCCCACATTGGCATGTCTTCTTACCCACACAACAGAAGAGCTAGATGATAGATATAGGAGAAGAAATTAACCATTATGCCTTTCTTTGCCTTAGCAGGATGCAAAAAAAACACATTAAAGTTTATGAACTATCTGTAGTGTCAATAGTGATGCAGGTTCAATCTCCTGTGGTGCCTTTCAAGGGATGGAGGAGATATTTGCTTTATGTAGCCAACATTTTTCAACAGATTCTAGTTTCTCAATTGTTTCTGAGCCAACTCATGATTAACAATAGTAATTTTGCATAACTACTATATCATTAGTATTTAAATTAGTACTTCATAATGTTCATTATTTAATTGCTTTAATTCTTAATGTAGAACGTATCTGTAGGGTTTTCAAAGTTGATTTAAAAAACTGAAAATACTGTTTTATTTGATATTTCTTCAGGATTTTTTTCTAGCTTGAGCTTCTTTAGGCTTTGTACCAGCTTCTCTTGAATTACTGAACTCCTTTAGTATAAATAAAGGCTTTATCACCTCTACAGGACATTTTTGCTGGTATAAAATATCTGAAACCACAGGAGATCTGTAGATCCTGCAGACACTAACATGTTACTCATAACTTCCTTTCATCCTTGAACAATTAGAACAATGTACTATGTCTAGAACCAAGTCAGACAGTTGACAGATCACACCCCCAATATTAAAATAAATGCTTTCTATTAATAATCTAATAATTTCATATACTTATGTATTAAAAGCTAACTGAATTTTTAACCCACTGTTTTGCTGGTATGGATTTAGTCATGCAAAATTTTATTCTTTTTTTTTTTTTTTTGCATCAAATCACAGTATCAATCATAATCTTGACTAGAGAATAAAACACTTCTATAAAAGAATAAAATATTGTCAGCCATTTTATTGTTTCCACATTAAATCTTGATCTATCTCAGGTATTTCTGCTCATAAAAATGAGATTGCAGGCAGTCATCCTGCTCTCTTAGAGTTACACATGCCATGCAGTGTTTAATTTTGTGCCTACATCATCACTTTTTTATTCTGATTTGTTTATGGTACATGATCATGTCTCTTGAGACTCTTAGTGACTTGCTTTGCAGGGCTTGCCTTTAGCAGATTTTATTGTGCTGTCTCTTCCAATGTACATTTGAAGGAAGATTATTACCTTTATTAGAATATTCCATATCTTCACAGCAGTGATTCTGAGACTACCTGTTTCTGTTGCTTTCATAGAGCTTCAGTAAGAGCTAAATGTTAAACACTGTGTTGCCTTTTTGTGCAGTTATATATTGTTTTAGTTATTAGTACTATTTAAATCTGTGACTTCATCATTTGCAAAACATTTAACCTGATACCTGCCTTTCATACTTGGTTGCCTTCATGCAAATATCTTCTATACATCTGTGTTTTCTCTGTGGTTTCTCTTACTACTGTATTTGCGTCACCTAATTTAAACCAGACTTTCTGCTGTTTTCAGCTATAATGGGTTTGTGGCTTAGTATGTGAAATAGAATTGACTGCACAAAATGTGAAATTCTGATGCTAGACATTCCAGCTAGGTCTTTACAGACAGGAATGTGCATTTGTCTGGGCAAGCATTATAGTCCTAGGGGTGCTTGCTTCTCAGTGACAGCCTAAATATGTTGAAGTCATTCAATTCAGAAAAAAAAACCAACAACCAACCCACAAACCAAAAGCAAAAAAACCCAGTGATAACAAACAAAACCCAACAAACTAAAAAAAAAAACCAACCAAACAACCCAAACACACAGCAACCAACAAATATAGCAATATTATTTTTAAAGAAAATAATAAACTGCCTTGGCACTGCTCCAGCATTTGCAGCATAAATCTCACAAAACACAAAGTGGAAAAAAAAAATGTGAATGAAGCATTGAAAGGAGAATGAACCTGAATATTAAGCAAGCTGTTCAATTTAAGAGAAATGTTTACTAGCAGGAGTGCTAGTAAAAGAATCTCTGAAGCATAGGTGGCTCCTAACCTTGATCTACTTCTGATATTTAACTGTATCTGCAAATAAATGCAAACACATTAGATCCACAAGGATTTAATGTTGCTAAAGAAGTCATAGCAATTCAGGGTTGTCTTTTTCTCCAGTCCCACCTCCAGTTTTTGAAGAAAGCTGATACTTCATGTTGCTCTGTCACATAACAGCCACAAGAAGCCACAGACAGAGAGCAAGCTGTTAAACTGGAATTGTCCCTGTGGGGAAGGGATAATGTCTCCAGAGAAGGTTAGGAGAGAATGAAGAATGAGGGAGGAGAAACTCTGCCTTCCAGGATAGGAGAGAGGTGAGAAGGAGGAGTTTGAACTCCTCACTAACAGAAACTTCCCAGAGTGGACTGATGAGCATTATGACTACTTCAAGTCAGTCTTTTAAGTCCAAGTTTCAGAATGCAGAAAACATCTTCTTTTTAGCCAGCTGGTGAAAACCACCTCCTTCCTCTGCCTGTAACAATTTCAGTATGTCCTGTCATGGCTTTATTCTAGAGCTGCCTATAAAACTTCATTCTCTATTCCTAGGGACAGGAGCAATTGAGCAAAACCCACATGATGGACACACAGATCTGTACCATGGTCCTGTGATCCTTCTGTAGGAAATTAGCTGAAAAAATACTGCATTCTTCATTCCTGGCCCAGGCAGTGCCAGAGATCTTACACTGCCAGCTCCTGTTCTCCAGCAGCCTGGCTATCTGACTTGGTATGACTCCTCTTAGCAACACTCAAGTCCCAGACCACTAAGTAGGATTTTTCTTAGTTTCTCTGCAGCTATGCTGATGGCTCTGGTCGTCATCTGGAGCAGCAGGCACAGCATGTGAGATGGGAGAGAACAGGCTGTAGGCTGAAATTCTAGTTTAGAAAGAACTAGTTCTGGCAGTTTATGTAATGTGAATTTTGCACGTTGCACTCTGTGGTTAAAACAGTGATGGGTCATTCATTCTATTAGTTCTTTGAAAGAATGTAATGGAATTTAGAAAGAACAGCACACGCTTTGGATCCATTTTTATCACTGGCATAAAACTAATTTCCCAAGCAATGTATTAACTTCATTTTGAGTGGAATTTTTTTTTTTTTTAATGTATAAGGAGACTGATTTTACTATGAACTGAAATTACAATGCTAAGAGAAATGAGAGCTCGTGTTTATATTGTATTATATAGCAAGGCACAAGCTCTAGAAAGACAGGAAACTCATTGTTTGAATTAGTAGTTCTCAGGTTTTTCCATTCAGAAATGCTATCTACTCCCAGGACCCTTCTTGTGTCTACTCAGGAACTAGAGAAATTTCCTGTCCATTGAGGAAGCATAGAGTAGCCAGAGGCAGAATGACTTCAGTTAAATGCTTAAAATTTAAACACTGTGTGATCACTGAAATGGCTCAATCATGCAAAATCCTTTTTTAATATCTTTAGAAAGCACTAGGATTATTTTGTGGCATTCACATGCAGTGATACAAAAATAAGCATGGCTACACTGTCAGATCCAAGATCCATCTGTGTGCTGGGGATCTAGTTCAATGATTTTCTTTTTTTTTGTCTTTTGTTTGTAGTATCTCATTACCATTAATTTTTAACTTATATTTGTCTTTCTGTCAACATCTGAGTACTGTAGTTTTCAGAAAATTATCCAGAGTAATTCTAAGATCTCATCTTTTTGGTAATAATTTAGGTCCCAATAAGCATTGTGAATATTTACAGTAGTATATTCCATCTGAGAAAACACAAGTCACTTCTTTACAAAGGCCTAAGTGTTCTTTACACAGTGAAATAATTCCAGAACTCTGTGTGTGTGTAGCAGGGGTAGGTTGGTGTTTAACACAGAGCCAGGACTCGGGGGTCACTGTTCTTGTGAGCACTGCATAATTTGCATTGCAAATAAAATCTGTTTTTCTAGATGACCAATTTGAAACCCCTTATACTGACTGCACATTTACTGATACTGCTTTCTAGTTCTGACTGGCCAAGGAAAAGATGTATAGGTGTAATATGCAGTTAAGAAATATAATACTCCCATGTTATTTAAAATATTTCTGTATCTATAAAAGAGTTTTTGTATGCCTTTGTCTAAGAGAAATGTGTTGAGAAATCAGTCTGGAAGATTTCTGTCTAATTATTTACTGTGACTGATACATGCTTATAAAGTCTGCTTTCTTTAAGAACTTGTTAGGTGTTGCTATCTTAAAAATAATACAATTTTGCATTTTTTTTTTTCCATATTTGTCACACATCCTGGTCTAATAATTTGATATATATGTGCTACTGTTAGTGAATTTGTCTTTTGGTGTCAGTAACAAAGAAATAGGTAACATTGCAATCCTTCATACTTAGTGTTTACAAGTAGCCTACTTTATGATCTAACTGCTAATGTCTAAATTATAAGCTTTGCAATAATCCTCCTTTTATTCAAGCCAAAGTTAGTATGCTTAACTAGTAAGTTTCTAGCCACATTTTCCACTGCGTTAGCTGCATGAAAATAAAGCTTTTTTTGTAAGGCTACATATTTAGGGAAAATGCTACAAAATTGCCCCTGTATTAATAGAATCCAGAGCATTCTTTGGTGGTGGCTCAGCACATTACCATGCAAGTTGCCTGCCCTTGAAAAGGCATAATTTGATCTAACAGTTTTCCTGAATTCTCTGGTAGTTACAGAGAACAAGTGACCACAGTTCAGCTCCTCAAGCTGAAAGCTGGGTTTAGAACCACAGTGGTGCTGACTTGTGTGTTCCTGAATTTCTCCAAGAGAAGGAAAACTCACTCTTGTCTTTGGGATTCTGGTGAAGAGCTGGAAAACTGAAAATAGCCAAGTGGTCCCAAATGGAGATTTGATTTTCCTGAAGGCTTCTTCAGGGTTAGAGCTGTCACTCAGCTGCAGTAGATATCTCTGTTTTGGGTAAAAGGATGGATAGTGTTGTTCTAGACACAACAGGAATGTCATGAAAACACATGAATGGGCAACTTTTGTACTCAGGAGCCTATTAAACAAACAAACAAACAAACAAAACCAACCAACAAAAAAAACCCAAAAAAAACCCCAAAAAACATTTAAGAAAATATCTTCAACATTGTTCAGAGTAAGCATACTGCTTATTTCCCCAGATAGATATAAAGCTTGATTACTGGGGAAAGGAGTAGTAGTAACTTAAGGGATAGCCAAGGAAAAAATTTACCCAAATGACAAAGGAGTTAATAAAGTTGGAAAGCTTAGAATAAAATAACTACATGCTTCCTATCAGCTGCTTTTAAGCAAGAGAATGGAGTTCAAAGGCCACATGCTGGTCTTGGCTGCAGCAGGACAAATTTGGAGCAGCTATCTGTGAAAACAGTAGAATTGCTGGAGATTCACATAATCATGAATAGACTAAAATTTAACCACCAGAAAAGTGATTATTATGAACTGTATATTTATCCTGCCACATTTATTTCATATTTTTTATATCAAAAAAGTAGTAAAATCTATTTATAGCTATTTCTGCAGGTTTATTTTCTTAAGATGATTTTTTTTTCTTGACTTTTCTTTGAGTCTAGTGACACAAAGGTGTTATGTTAACATGTTAAATGCTATTAAATTTTGATTGTGCTTTAAGTAGTACAGTACAAGATGATGTAAAGTGCTATTATTTATGGACATTAATGGTCAGTAACAAAACAGAGCTGCATTAGGCAGATCTCTACTTAATATATTGAGGCAAAAGTTGGAAGCCTGCCTGGAGCAGAGCAGGAGAAACAGAATGCCAAACCTATAGGCAGATATAAAGGTATTCAGCTTTAAGTTGAAGGAGAGCTAATGCAGATAATTTCTTCAAGGAATGCTGTACCTATTTCTTCATTATTTGCTCTGAATCTGACTCTTCCATGAAGAGGTGTTGCACACAGTTCAGAAGATAAAAGTGTAATAAATTTTAAACAAAGCCATAAGACAGAAATCAGTTTGATTTCTAGTGAAATGTGTCACTTTTACATTGAAATGAATGGCTTGTGTTTGGAACCATACAGAAAGACTGGTTATGTCTCCAGCAGAGGAGCTGTATGCTTGGATCCAATTCCTTTATCCTCCCTTTCAGCTTCATTAATTGCAGGTGTTTGGTTGTTGTTGTTCCCCTAGCTTGCTTCGTGGGCCATTTGGCCTTCTAACTCTGGTCTGAAAACTGTCATGAGTTTTGATACAAACCTATATTTTTCCAGGAAAATACTTTATCTTTCAATATTTTCCACGTGATGATTTTTAACAACCTTGAAAATATTCTTAAAGCACTCTTCTTTTGCTCTGTTTGCTTACTCATTTTTGCTGGGTGACTAGTGCCCGTTGACTCTTCTGGTAATGTCCAACTCATTTAAGTGACAGAGTTAGCACAGAGATGAGGACTGACTTCAGGTGAAGTCTAATTAGATACCTACCTCAGCCAAAACACCTGTGTCTGGCCTAGATTCCTGCAAAGCCATGCTCATTGCTGCTGCTGGTAAAGGATGTAAAGGTGTGTAATGCAGTAGCTGTTGCAATAAGAATTTTTTCTTACAGCAATAGCTCCCTCTACCTCATCCCCTGGCAAGATCACCTCTGGCCAAATCACAGGAAGCCAAATTTTATTTTCACTACATCTGTGAAATGGTTTTAGCTGCTTCTGCCAAAGGAGCATTATGCCAGCAGCACAGAGTGGACAGGAAAATAAAAAAGGCCTAGCAGAGAATGGTGGATCTTCTTCCTTCTTGGATGTTCAGAGGTTTCACAAAATGAGATGCCACTGTTCAGGTCAGATTTTAAATTCATGACCAAATACTAACTACATGCACTGGGATTATTCTTTACATTATTGTCAGCAAGACTGTTCTTCCAGTGGGGCTCTATGGTAGAAGAAGAGAGAAAAAGATTGGGAACACGTATGGAAAATTCTGTAGGTTTGTGGATTTTTCCATTTTTAATACTATTTTGAATGAAACATTTGGGTCCCATAACGATGTTTAAAGTTCACTTTTTTTTTTTTAAGGGAACACCATGTGGTCTGTTTGATAGCTTTCTCAGATGTGAGGAGGGATTGGCAGTTGGGATAGGTAAAAATAAAGTCTTTCCACTTGGTTCACTCTTTTGGGGAAAGGAGGTCCAGGATTCTAGTTATAAAAAGGGAAGATTTCCTAAAACAGAGTGCTAGTAAATCTGTTAAGCTTAATTATTAGTTAAAATTGAGATAATCAGAATATCATGCCTTATTTTTGTCCATAAAGACCTCAAGGTACTCTGTTTATTGAAAATTCTGAAGAAAGGATTGAAAAAGTAAACTTAGTGTGATAGCTAGAAGAATATCCTCCTCATTTGTTTCAAAGACACCAAGAACATCTAAATGTAGCTAGAAATTTTAAGTAAATTGTAGGTATCATTATCACAGTACAAGACAGGAAAGTGAGGAGTTGCCTGTGTTGAGAATGGTATTTCAAGAACTAACTGCAAGTGGCAGAGAGTGAGAAGACTAAAGTCTGGAAAGAACAATTATTTCCTCTGGCATGTTTTGGAAATAATTTAATTTTTAGAGCCTTTAAAAAACCACACACACTAGAGCACCCTCCCCGCCCCCCAAAAATTAAAGCCCCTGGGCTGCTTTGCAGTATTCATATGGCATTCCATATGGTATTATTCTGGACAAATGGATGGACCTTTTTTCTTGACCAAACACAAGTAAAATGAGGGAAATTATTTTCACTTGATAAAATACCTTACTCTAAGACATCTCCATTTATCTAATCTCTCTGTATTTAGAACTGCTGGAGGTTTAATTTAAACTAACAATCAAAACTATGGATTAATGCATATTGGTCAATACATAGATGCCTGCTAAATTATTTGTAAAAATCTATTTTATCTCAATCATTAGACAAGGCCTGATTTGTAAGCATTTAGTGAGAAGAAATATAAGGGGTTGAACTAAGTATATGTTGAAGTTCTTTATTCATTTTGCAGCATTCCAACATCTTGTCTTCTTAGTAAAGTAAGGGTAGGACGTGGTACCAGGTTTCTCTCTTGCACAGGAGAAATCTCCTGAAAAACATCTCTGAGGTGTTCTGTCTAGAAAAAGATGAAGCAAGATTAATTTCTTGAAGAAAATATAAGTGAGAAACACCTATTAGCATAATGATATAAATTGCCAATGATATAATTTCTATTATTTTTTCTCTATTTTTGATCTAATAAATGAGCCCTCGTACAAATACTGAACCCATGGAAAATTTTCAATGTCAGTTAAAATTAATTTAACTTTTTTCCAAAAATCTATTTCTTGCTTAGTCTTCTTTAAGCAAGATGTAACTTAATTTTAAAAGGTGATGTGGAAGACTCAAATATTGCTAGTTATCTTTCTTTTATGTAATATTATACATCTATAGGCTTTTCAAACAACTGTTTGTTGAAAACCTAATTTATTTGATCCCATTAAATAAAATTGGGATTTCTCTCCACTTCCTCCCCTGAATTTTAGATATATTCAATATACAAAATTTGATTAAATTCTATTAATTCTTTGTAGATCATTTGTTTGTAATCTGGAATTTCATATGGATCGAATATTTATATTTGAATACTACAATATATTTCCACTGAAATTAATTGATTTAACATAATTTATTATACTATTCTGGTTGCTTAACATGCTGCTTCTGCTATTTCTGCCTTCTGCAGAAATCACCTTTTAAACTCCAAATTTTGCACTTCATGTTGATGCTTTTTTTTTTTTTTTTTTTTTTCTTGAATACTTCTGGGGTGTGAACTTACTTGCTCATTATAAATTCTTACTTTGTCCCAGTAAATAAAGGATAGATTTTGCATTAGTGTGTGGAAAATAAAATGGAAGTATTCTATAGAGTGTTCTTTAAATGTCTTCACAGGAACATAAAATAAATGTAATCTAGAAAGTATTTCTGTGAAGAACCAATAACATATAATTAACAGGCAAAGTATAGAAGAGGTTTTCCCTGATACATATCTATCTGTAAAGTACTGACTTCTGTCTGGAAATTCAATTTTATTATGTAATATATTTTGGAACAAATCAGCAACTATTGAGCCAAGACACAAGTGCTACAAGAAGTGGAATTTTCATTACAGCAAAACCACTGCTGTATCTTTCAAGTACTTTAAATAAATCATGGAAATAAAAATGTATGAACTAAATCTGGTACTTAAAAATCAGTTTTCATTGTTTGATACATGGTTATTTCAAATGCATCTAAAAGTGTAATTTACATCATTGCTACAAGCCCTAAGCTAGATGTTTTACAAAGACATATGACCTTCATCAATCTTCAATTTTCTCTTTAGAACATGATTAAAAATTTAAGAGGTCCAAGAATGAAGGTTATTTAACTTCTTTGTGTTTGCCCCCATCTTTTCCTACATGTGAGAATGCAGGAGAATCCCTACTTTCCATTTTAGAATGTCACTGTATTGTGTTTGGTAAAGTGAGACAAAATCTTATCAGGCCTTAACTTTAGCAAAGGTAAATTCATTTTTTTTTAATGAGTATATTGGTCCATAAGGTTGTCAGAAAGTGAAGTCAATCTATGTTTTACAAAACATGAAAAATTATGTTTTGGCATATTATTGGCATAATGTAATAGTGTGTGTTATCTTAAAATACCACTCAGTGATAAAAGACCTATATCACTGAA
Source organism: Corythornis vintsioides (assembly GCA_025447755.1). Classification (NCBI taxonomy): domain Eukaryota; kingdom Metazoa; phylum Chordata; class Aves; order Coraciiformes; family Alcedinidae; genus Corythornis; species Corythornis vintsioides. The sequence continues at coordinate 31,970 of JAOEGS010000563.1, read as the reverse complement.
TTTAGCTTAAAATCAGTACTTTAGTTGAAACAATACAAATATACATGAGTCATCTGTAGGATTTGGACTGGTTTTACTATTAGGTGATAGTATTCACTTTTAATCACTACATTGCAGTCATTTAGAGCTGAACTGAATTTATAATGAAATATTTTTTTTCCCCCTTTGCTTCAGATGAACTGAATTAAGTCCTTAAAGAAAACTATTTATTTTGGAATTCTAGGTACTTTATCTGGTACACTGAAAACCTGTTTGGATGTCTTCCATTCCAAATTGGAATTTTCTGATTCTATACAATTACTAGGGAGGGTGTTTAACAGTTAAACTCCACTTGAATGATGAAACTTTCTTAGACCCTAAGAAAACCAGACTTTTGAATAAATACATATACCACTAAAGGTGGTCAGTAGGGAAGTTGTCATGTTTCTTTTAAATAGCTTTTGCACAGAGGATGCAGTTTCTTTCTTCTGATAATCCAATAGACAAAACGAAAATAGCTCTGCTTGCAAACAAAGGCTGCTCTGATGGAATGCCAACAGTCATAATTTATAGTTTGAATTGAAGATTACTAGTTTCCCAAAACAATGGGCTGGCCCACAGAAGTATATTGTTATCAGGTCCTTGTTAGTAAATGGCCTTACCATATGAAAGTGCTCACATTCTCATTTTAGGAGTGTTTCTAAGTATATTTAATTTCTAATTTAATATCTAAGTATTGCAGTGTTGTGAAATAACAGCTCATAACAGTAATGTGACAGATGAACTCTGTATATTGTACTAATTTATGTGTTTTAAATACTTTAGGAAAACAGTATATATTAAATGATCACAGAAATAATTTCCTTTCTAATAGTGAATATTGGCAATAGCTCCATTTATTGTCCTGTTTATGGTAGCAAGTTGAGATAAGTCTTCCAACCTAATGTGTAATTAGTACTTTTTTTTTTTCTTCACCTGCTGTTGAGCTCTTGGAGGGAGAAAGAAAATAAGTGAGAGACCTAACAGCACAAACTTCCAAATATTCAAAAGGAAGGTAAAATAAATATGAAAAATTAATCCCTTTTGGCCCCATAGTCTGCTTTTCCAGACACAAGCTCCACTGGAATCCACTAGCACCACTGCCAAGGAGTTAAGTTCCCTTGATATAGTTTGTTTACTTATCCAACTCACTTTGACTTTTTTTTCTAGTGTGTTTGATTCCCTGCCTACTGAAAACATATCAGCAAAATTCATTTCTAAAGACAAAGCAAAATAAGCAGCCTAGCTGCATGGGCAGGAAACAATCAAAGCACTGCCCTTTGCTTCTCTTTTATGCACTCAAGTTTGGCAACAATAATTCAGACAGCCAGGTAAAATGCTATGGGAGTGAGATGATGCATGACCTCAGTATCACCAGTCTCTGCCTGCTCATAAGTCCAGAATCATGACATACCCTCTCAAACACTTGCTGAACTTTTCTTGGGGCAAGAGGTGGGAGATGTGAAATATTGAGTAGATATCAAGAAAATAGACAGACTATAGCTCCAGTATGTGCAGCTCCCTGTGGTGATGCAAATCCACAACTGTAAACTGCTGACCTCTTTCTTGATGGGAATGGGACAGAGATTCCCACTGAGAGCTCATGTTTTTTAGCTTTACCTTCTTGAGAAGGAATAAAAAAAGTAAATTGGTGCAGAAATCAGGTATTAAGAGAGAGTTACTCTCAAATTCTACAGGAGAAATGCAACTCTACCTGTATTTGTAATAGGTAGTTGAATAATGATGCTTGCTTTCAGCAGCTATACTGTTTCAAGTGCTTGGAAAAGCAAATTCTGTGCATTTTCCTAGTGAGCTAAATAGAAACACTGCCTGGAAACTAAGAAAGCATCAGCTGTAAAAAGATGAGGTGACATCTGTTTGATCTCATATTGGCCTTCCACTGGAAGGAGCAACATTTTTGTTTGAATAAGTGAAAAACAGTGATATATAGGATAAATTTTTGAATAACCAAATTGAAAGTATCTAGAGTAAAAATGCTGTATCTTTTCAAATTAATACTTTTAAGCTAGTGTATAACACCTTAAATTTAAAATTCAAGTGGTTTTAATATGCCACCTGTGAATGCTGAGAAGGGTTCATCTTAGATTAATCTTACCTTATGTAACACTGAATTAATGTAAGGGAAGCTAGAAATTGCAGACAGTTATCATTTGCTGTGAGCTGCAAATGAATGGTTTATCTATGAAGAACAGATCAATGGACTTTAACATCAAAAGCAGGAAAAAGCTTTGCTTTATGAGAGCAATTCTTAGAGAGGAGTCAACCTGCTTCTAAGCTCACTGCAAGATTGCTGGTTCCAGTGCAAACAGGAACAGGTTTCTTCCCAGTGAATGAATATTGAAATTCAAACAGCCTGGTTTTCACAAAACTTTATTCCTCTAATACACCAAGTGGCTTGAATTCAGTTCATCCATAGGCAGAGGAGCTTGGATGAATTTTGTTTGAAACAGACTGCCCAAATAAAAAAAAAATACAGTAAAAAACATAAAATGGCAACTGGAATATTAATGGTAAAAATAAGGTCAATAATAAGTAGGCACTGGTAATGTTTAGGAGGCTGATAAATGAGCAGTGCTGTGTTGTCTAGATTTCACCTCTTCATTGGGCTGGACTGGCTGACATAAAAGTGGTTAGCAATTGTTACTGCTGTTATATTTGGCTTCTTGTACAGTGATGAAATACACTTTTACTAGTTGAAAGATATAGACCTGGTTTGTGATGTGAGGTCAGCAGAAAATTCCTCATACAATAACCAGCTGGCATTTGTCCATTTGGTCCAAAAAATACACTCCCAATAAACTCACATTAGATTTCTTAGCTTAGTGATTCATTGGAAGATGGAATCCAGCTGCTCAAAATTTGAATATTCAAAAGCAGAATGACTTAAACTGCAGCTTGTGGCATCTTTGTGGGTCAGTGGGGTAATTCCTGTGGTCCATGATACACTAATAGTGATGCTTTTTCCTGGGAAGCCAGCAGTCTCCTCCTGTCAAGTACTGGCTTATGGAGGAGACAGTCTGGCCAAGAGGCATTTATGGGACCCTGGGGAATGACAGATGCTGGGAGCTGGCCATGTTTGATTGCCATGACTCTTGAAGCTCTTTTCCAGCCTCTGTCACTATTGGTCTGAAGAGTTTTGGGTGTGGGCTGAAAGCAGTTTCGTTACAACTATTGAAATGCAGTCTATAGTTTGATTTAATTATTTATCTCCATTGTATTTTTTTTTTTTCCAATTAGTCTATTTTCCCCAAGAAAATACCGTATGGTAATAACACAATTGCTGATCTGTGATTCAGTGGACACTGCTGTAAGACTGAATCAGAAGCTGTCTGATTAACCCCTTGGATATTTTAGAGTGTGTTCATGCTTAGACATTTGAGTATGGGTGGAGTAATCAAAATTCCTTCTGCCCTTTATTCTGGGATAAAGAGCAGCTTAGATGTTAAGTTACCACATATCTTTGCTTTGCAACCTTTTGTTCTTTATTAGCAGGGAATCACATTTTTATGCCAGAGTAGAATTTTGTTCCCAAGGTTCAGGTCATTCAGATCAATCCAAATAGAAGAAGAAAGCTGGCCAAGAGTACATCTGGAAACAATGTCTGCTGAGCTCTTTGGAAGATCTGAAAGTAGAACAGAAAGGTCTTGCATCTCTGATGTTCCAATAGAGTAGCAAAATGTTTGAATGACTCCTGTAATATTACCTACCTCTTGGACTGCTCTCAACAGCAGGATATTTACAATCATTTCTGTTAATAAACTTTTAATCACAGAGTACCCCTCCAATTAGAGTAACTGATCTCTTATATTTCTGTATACAGCAAGCCAGCTTATAAAAGTAATTCCCATTGCAAAAAAAAAAGTGGTTTCTTGATATGCACTCACAGCAGCCAATTGAACCATCCTTAGCTTTAGAGTAATGAGTATTTTTCTAGCACACTGGTAGGCTCCTGAATCCCAAGCACTGCAGCAATATCATTACAAGAGCCCAGCTTTCATACACAATTATATATAGTTTTTTCCATTGCCTTGTTTAATTTTTTCCCAGCTTTTCTAAGTTAATCTGACAGGCTGCCCTCTTGCTACCCCTGCAGCAGATACCTTTTTTTTTCATTCTGGGTTTTGCAACAGAATATGCTGATCTAGTGTAGATGAACTGTCTAAAGCCTGAGCATGGCAATTTTACCATTCAGCCAATACCACTCTGGTGCCCAAGCCCTGACATTAGTCTTTGACACTGAGCTGTTTGCTCATGACACAAGGCAAGAGAATTTTGTAGTACAACACTCTTTATTTTGCAGTCTTGCTCATTCTTACATGCCATTCCTTGTGTTTAGGAGTAAACTTTTGTGTGATGGCTTTTAGTACACTTAACAGCTGCTGCTTTCAGGCAGAAGCACCTGTCTTTTTAATGTCTAGTTTTGAGAATTTCAGAAAATTCAGTGCATTCTTTAAATGCATCAAATGCTTTTGTGCTATCAGGAACCCAGTCAATCTTAGGGCTGAGGGAAGGGTAATAAAGGTAATTAAAAAAAAGGCTACATTTTCTTTAGTTAACTGGAGAGTAAAACTGTAGATCTAGTTGTTATTTTCTCTATGTATTGCACCCATTTATCTTTGGCATCTTCATTTTCTACCTGCTTACTTTGCTTTCAGTTCTACATCAGAGCTTCATTCAGTTCAGAATTGTATTTCTAACAGGCAGAAAGGAAATAATTCCACAGATTAAATGACCCTACTGAAAATATTTTCACACCCCTTATGTTGCTATGTTAATAGATGTTAGTGTAAAGAGTTTTTAATTCTTTTAACTACCCTGTACTGGACCTGCATAATTATTATAGGTGCCTGTCCTGCAGACAGTTTACTCAGAGATACAGGAAGATGCTTGGGGCAATTTGGGGTTTTATAATCCAGAGCTAGGCCATTCAAGAATAGGTACCTTGCAGAGACCTCATGTCTTGTTACTCTTTTTGGTAAGTGAATTTTGTGTTCAGATAACCTAGTAAAAGGGACTTGCATTTGCTTTGCAGATGGTGTTTAAAAAGAAGGTGCAGTGGGGGTGGCTTTTACTGCAGCTTAGCAATTCTCAAAATTCTTGTAATGCAATAATTATTATAAATTATAAAATAATTTATAAAGCAGTTAACTTGCATCTCAATGTTTTTAGCTCTTTAGGTCATTCTATAACCCAAAAGTCTCAAGTTAAGTCTTTGGGGAACTGAAAGCCATGTCAAGGAAGAGTATGTGTGTCTGTTTTGATTTTATTGTTTGGTTTGGGTGGTTTGTTTGTTTTTTCCTTAGGCAGGGTTTTAAGGGGGTGGTGAAAGCTGTTTGCCTTCACTTCAAATAGGTGAATGTCATGGTTTAACCCCAGCCAGCAGCTAAGCATCACACAGCTGCTTGCTCACTCACCCCCTGCTCCAACTCCCAGGTGGATAGTAGGGCAGAAGAATCAAAAAAAGTGAAATTCGTGGGTTAAGACGTTTAGTAACTGAAATAAAAATATAATAGTAATAATTCTAATGAAAAGGAAAATAATAATAATAGAGAGCAATAAAACCCAAGACAGACAAGAGATGCACAGTGCAACTGCTCCCCACCTGCTGACTGATGCCAAGCTGATCCCTGAGCAGCAAGTGGCACCTACCAGCCAGCTCCCTTCAGTTTATATGTTGAGCATGACATCCTATGGAATAGCCCTTTGTCCAGTTTGGTCTATGCTCCCTCTCAAATTCTTATACCCCTCCAGTATTCTCATTGGCAGGGCACAAGTGAAGGTACAAAATTCTTGTTTTAGTATAACTGCTTAGCAATATCTAAAAGAATCAGTGCATTATCAACATGATTCCCATACTACATCCAAACCACAGTGCTACACCAAGTACCAAACACAGCAAGTCCACCAGGAAGAACATTAACTCTGTCCCAGCTGAAACCAGGGCAGTGAACATCTGCTGTAACTCTCAAAATGGATGTATATATTTCTGGTATATATTTCTGTGGCTGGTTTTGTGTAGTGAATATATGATTATGTTGTACTCCATATTGTAATCATCTGTATTTCTCTCTACTTGCAAAAGAATGCCTTTCTCTCTTTTTAACATTTGTTCTTTCCTAAACCCACAAATGATAACCTAAAGAATAACTAAATATTCACTCTGGCAAACCCAGTGTTCTTTTCATGAATGTTGTGTCTTTTGCTTTAGAAGATCACATGGTAAAATGTCTTTGTGCTGAAGGACTGATGCATGTCTAATAGGCAAAGACAGCATTTTATACAATGTGTAAACTAGAAATAGTTGGAAACTTCATGTGACAATATGTTCTTAATTTTTTTAATTTTTTAATTTTTTATTTAATTTTTTTTTTTAATCTGAATTAAACGTTTATTTCAAAACAATCTAACTACATAACTATGTTGTTCTCAATCTACATTGTTTTGAGGCTTTATAATCTTAAATAAGAATCCCTGAGACCTATAATTCCCATAATATAAGATTTGCAGCATCTGGTCTTGCCCTATTACTACAGATATAATGGTGCATTGTTAATTTAAAAATTAGTTAAATAAACCAAAAACATTTCACATAACTTCTGCAAGCTGAAAAAAACCCAACATTCAGTTCTAGGAATATCACAAAAATAACATGAAAAGACTAATATTTCAAAGTGGATTTTTTTTTTTTAGAATTGCCATTTAGAAAATATTTTCTTCTATCATCTGTATCAAGATGAAGCAAATTAGATGCTGGTTTGCTGGAAATTCTCAGGTGATTGAGCACTCAACATAGCAATTGTTTAAGAAATTTAAGCATGTGGTGATATAAATACACCCTATGAACTCTTTCATGAATGTTAATAGTTGTATATTCTGAAAAAAAAAAAAAAAAAAGGACTCTCATAATTTTTTCTTCCAAATCTGTTATTTCTCTTCTATTTTACTTTTGTTTTCAGCAGGTAAACCTGCATACAAATATATACCCAAATTGTATGTCAAGAGTGAAGTAACTATCCATTAGACATAGTATAGATTAACTGAAGGAGAAGAAAAATATTAACACTTAAGTATGGTACACTTTGAGTTCAGGCCTTTATTGGATGTTTGACCACTTAAATACAAAATAATTGTCAATTTAAAAGAATATATTGGTCTGCAGTGTTCCTAGCAATCTGTACTTTATCTAGAGGGTCTGCAAAAAGGTGCTGAAATATTTTACTTATGGGAAAAAGTATTTTTTTTTGTGCTAACAAACACTCTTTACTAAGAGAAAAGTTGCTCTTTCCATTTTCCTACTGGAAGTTGATTATACAGTAGATTGTAAGAGAGGTTTTCAATAGTGTCAAACAGAAAATAACCATAGAAATGCTTTTCAAGGAGTTATATTTTGCTGTCTTTTTGTGCCATTGAGAATGCTTTCTCTGACTTCCCAAATATTCAACACTCTCATAGTGTTTCTATGCTGCTTTTACTTTCCTGAACTTTCCAAGCTAAGAAAATAGCTGCTCATAGATGCCAGTGCCTGTTCTCAATTTTATGTGGTTTGACAGGAAGAAATTTAATGAAATTTAACAAGGGCAAGTGTAGAGTCTTGCACCTGGGAAAAAACAGCCCCAGGTATCAGTATAAGTTGGGGACTGACCTGTTAGAAGGCAGCAAAGGGGGAAAGGGAGAAATTGCTTCTAAGAGTCCAGTGCAGGGCACTAAGCTGCTGAAGGGATTGGAGCATCTCCCTGCTGAGGAAACACTGAGGGAGCTGGGGCTCTTTAGCTTGGAGAAAAGGAGACTGAGGGGGGAGCTCATCACTGTTTATAAATATATAAAGGGTGAGTGCCAGGAGGATGGAGCCAGGCTCTTCTCTGTGATGCCCAATGACAGGACAAGGGGCAATGGGTGGAACCTGAGGCATGGAAAAATGATTTTTTTTTTTTAATCCAAAGATGAACTTTAAATACAATAGTTATTTCTTGCTCCAATTATTTGACAGTAGGACCTCAAGTAGGTGCACGACATAAACATTTTTCAGTTCCTCATTATGCCACCATGAATTTAACAAGAAGGCTTACTGTGCAAAAAGTTAAACCTCAAGAATGCTAATCTACTTCCCAGACATACCTATTCCTCCAGCATCTCTGACTCGTGCTGAAGATGGTATGCAGATGTGTATTGTGGCAAATGGTGTGCTGTTCAAGTAATTGCAAGCTTCTACTTGATATTCTGGAAGTAGGAGACTAGAAAACCATTTGTTTTAGTTTAGTGAATGCAACTGAGAATAAAATTAGAACTAAACTTTAAAAATCTACTATTTATAGAACTATTAAACCATTTGGTTTAGTGAATGCAACTTAGAATAAATATAGAACTAAACTTTAACACTGACTAACCTAAATGTAAAGGACTACTTCCTTTTTTTCAAGTTTAATATTTAGTAACCAATAATATAATGTCTAGAATGACCTACTATGCAGAAATATAACTTTATACATGCACTGGTTGAGAGATTTAATGCCAGAAAATAAGGTATTCAGAATCATGTGGGCCTCTCAAATAACCTTTCCAAATAACACAAAGTAGATATGCAGTTTTGTGAAAAACAAACAAATAAACCAGCCCCAATCCCCCACCTCCTCCTAAGCTTTCAAACAAACAGATAAAAAGACTCACTTATGAAAGAGGAATTTGACACAGTTATAGTCAGAACTTGGTTGCTGTTGTCATTAAGACCAATACATATGGCCATTATCCAATCTGGAAATAGAATTTTATATAGTTTTAGCACATATTGTGAAATTAGGCTAGCTGAGAGATTTTCTCATACCAGACTTCTAGAAAGTCATATCTGTATTTTAATACATCTCGAAAGTGAAAAATGTAAAGTTTGGAAGGAATGGTGTAATTAAAACATTCTACCTAATAAGAAACCTGGCATAGAATGAAAACAGGAGATTGTATGTTTTCTGTTACTTGGGAAAGCCACTCCAATTTAGGATGTGAGAAAGGTGCAATATATCTATTAAAAATGGGCCACAGAGGAGAACATGAGCCACAATTTTATAGAACTGCAGAGTAAAAGAAATATTTCATTTTGAAGAGTTAGTGCATGGGCAAATAACAGCATAAAAGTAGAATTTTAATAGTGACAGTCCTACTGAAATCCTTTCTTTTGTATGTGTCCTTTTGACAGGGAATTGCAATTGTGTTTGGTCATCATTACTGCAGCACAGGAATGTGAATTTTAAAGATTATTTTACTGTAGTGTTTTGCAGTTAAAATTGGTTTATTTTAGAGTTAATTGGTTTATTTTACAGAGCAGAAGATAGTGCATAGTCTGGAGTGTAACAGGTGGAAATGTGTGCAATGACATGTAAGTGGAGGTGTATGTAGCAGGTTGTCAAACACTTTGTTAAGATAATTTATTTATTTTCTTTAAAGAAATATTTAAAAGATAGGGTAGCAAGACAGTATGTCTCACTGATGGAGATACCAGTGTATTATCAATGTACATGAAACTGAGCAATTATAGAGTTTACCTGAGTACAAGAACCATAAATCATGCTTTCACTAGGAGAATATGAGAAGATCTAAGGAAAAATATATTGCAGTTAGCACAGTTGAAAATGTGATCATTTGTTGAAACAGTTAAAATTATTAAATATTTGTGAAAAAAGTCACCAAATGTTATGTTATATTGTGAGACCATCACACTGTATGGAGTGTATAAACACTCCAATGAAGAAGTTTGTTAGCGTGCTGATTCTGTGTCCTTTGAGAATAAAATAAGAACACCATTCTTTAATTTATAACAGGAATATTTATCTTGAATATCAGAAAAGGATAGGAAATCTGAACTGGGAAAACTATTAAGTATCATAATGAGAAATGAACACTACACCAGGCTACCCTTCAAGGCTATGCAATCCTTTACACTTGGAGATAAGACCTGAAAAAAGGAGTCATTCTATATGTAGCTGATAATGCTTTGTTGCACTAAGGAGTGAGCCCTTCAAATGAGATCTCATAGTTGTGTGTTTCTGTGATATGGAAGTGCTGAGCAGAGCATGTCCTGAATGCTGCAAAACTTCAATTTATCTTAGTAGCATGATTATGTTTCAGTGGTTTCTGTTTAATATTACTTCAGCAAATTATATAGGATATTATATCTAATATTTTAGATTTAATGGATGGATTTGAAGCAGTAATGGATGATCTTCAGCTTGGTTCTGAAATTATCAGCAACAAAAGAACTTTCTAATTAAAAGCAAACATGATCATCCAATCACAGAATTCACATCAGCTTTCTTTTTTGATTTAGATTATACTTTTGTTACAGTATTTTTAAACATTGTTTACTAGATTATGGAAAAATACTGGATTTGTCTTAAGATCTTCAACCAGGCCCAAACAGGGTGAAAAGCTAATATACAAAGGAGTATCCTAGAACATAGAGATCTTTCCAGCACATTAGGATAGACTCAATCTCACTTTGTCTGTAATAAATCTCCTTCAAATTTTTCTTTGAGCACAGTGCAGATTGGCAGTGGGATGAGTGACAAGGTCTCAGAGGGACCTTCAGTGGAGAGTCTGAATTACTGGAGTGCAGAAAGACCAGCCAAGATGCAAACTTGCAATGGAGTTAACCATGAAAGTTGCATTCAGAGTGTGGAAAAAGTGGTGGAAGTGTAATTAAGGGAGATGTCATATGTAGGAGAAGACATATTTGTTGTTTGTTTTTTTTTTTTTAATCTGGGATTTTAAGATAATATTTTCAGTGAAAAACTGTGGTGATGTAGTTGAACCCTATGTCTCTTTGTGTTATGACTTTTTTTCTCATAGCAATTATACAACTGTGTCTCAAACCAGGGAGCATCCTGAAGAAAGGGATGTGATAACATTTGCAACTATAGATGGTGTAAACCCACAGGACAGTGCAAGGTGAGATTAGTTGAGAAGGTGGAAAGAAGAGTAGACTTCCCTGAGGAGCAGGACAAAGGGAAAAATACCTCTGGAAATGCTGGATAACTCTCACAATCCACATGCTGCTCTCTCAAGTCACGTTTCTCTTGTTTCTTTGTGTCTTCTCTGTATGTAACTCATCTGCAGTCAGCTCCTCTGCTGGACCATTTATCCTGGTCAGCAGCCAAAAGTGCTCTGAGCACCCACTCAGTGCTGTCCCAAGTAATGTTTTCACAGTTGGATAAACTGTGCTGCATGAAAACCTTCATCATACCTTTCACAAACACATGCTATTTTCTCTCTTAAGCAGGTACTGCTTGTTCCTTCACTCTGTCCTGGATGCCTGTGGCTTCTAAGTTATGCAGACATTTACCAGTACATGGCAAAGAGGACTATTGATAAAATTGGTTGTGGCAGATGAGAGAAATGTAGATGAAGTGTCAAAGGCTAAGATAAATTTATCAAAAGTTTTCTGTTGTACAATTTATTTTGATTTTATTTTTATTATTTATATTTTTTACATATAAGACTCCTTTCCCTCATAAAGACCTTCTTCTATGTCACTCAACCAATTTAATGAATCTCATTCCTTCAGTTCCCTTCTGTCTGAACACTGTTTTTCTATACTTGGATCCATAATTCACCTAGAATTAGAAATAATAGTCCCACAAAAAAAAGGGCACCATAGTTTTGTACAGACCTCTGCTGACTGTTTTAATCCCAAGAAAAGAAATTGACTCAGAACACATTCTGTGACCTGAAAGGTTCCACTGGTAATCAGGAAACCAAACCAGAGTTTCCAGTAGCCAGTCTTTAATGGGATGGGAATTGTAGGAGTAGGTGGAATCCTGACTCTATCATCTTCTAGACATCAAAGTACAAAACAAAGACTGATTTCATTTTGTCAGGAATCAACTTCAAATAGAAAGCAGTATTAATCTTTACTAAGGGGTATGTGAAGGAATACATTGCTATTCCAAAATCTTGTCCAACATGCTCTTTTTATTTTTATTTTTTTTTTTTTAATGGAAATTTAGACTGAAAAGTAATGTTGAGCTGAATTTATTTACAATACTGGAGCAAAGTTCAGGCCTGTTGTTTGAAGAAGAGATTGTTTCATAAGAAAGCATTATGGAATGCTCTCTAGCCTGAATAAATTCATGAAGGTTGGGTTATGGTAATACAAGTTCAAGACTGATTAGGATAAAATGTGGATAGATGCTTACAGTTAAACTCTGTGAAAAAGAAGACAGGTTAACAAATGAACATTTTTCTTCTAAAAAGATTATTCCCAACACTAAGAAAGTGACATCTTCCTTACTTTTTTTTTTTTTTTTTTTTTTTTTTGCATTATGCCTATCAAATGCTGATTTTGTTTGTTTAGAGGTGAGATCTCTCTTTAAAGAAATCTGTCTTCACCAAGGCAATAGATTCCCTCAGGGAAAAATTAAACGAGTAGCTTTCATAAGAAATTAAAAGTTCATGCCATAAATACTTGCAGAGATAATTTTGTTTGAAGAAACACTGGGTATCTTTATTGCTGCTCTGTGCTGCTCTTGGTCCCATGCCACACTAATCTAGAGTTAGGATGATAGTAATTTTAATTTTCATTCTGTTTTTACCCGGAATCCTCAGCTAGCAAAAATGTTTTCATGAATGAAATAAAATTTGTTAGTTTTAATCATTTTACAAAGAATATATTTGTCTTTTTTCCCCCCTCAAACCATCATTGGTTTCATACACCATTAAAAAAAATGCCTAATAACAGAGGTCTCTAATCTTACCTGGCAGAAGCATGACAAACCCCAACTCATTCAAGCTGAATCCAAGAAGAGTGGAGCTTGATATACTTCATGCACTGAGGATTCACCTCTAGAGCAGCTTAGAGAGAAAATATCTATATGGGAATTACATAAGCAGCCACAGACTGGCCAGACCTTACTTAGATATTTGCATTAATTTAAGACTGTCACCTACTAACACCTTCCTGAAAAACAAAACCAATTGGGAACTATCAAGTTCTTTACCTACTTTTTAATCTCCTCTGGAATACCAACCTGTTTCTTTGAAGTAGTAAAATTCATAGAAAGTGATCTTAAAAAGGTTTAATAATGGCATAGAAATATGTTTTGTCCAAAATAACTGTTTGGAAACCTTATATAGTCAAGATCATAGAAACAAACTGTAATTGCTGGGATCCACATGATAGCACAGGCATGTTTTTGTGGTTGGGACATAACTGAGGATTTCAATTTTAAAAAGCTAAGCATGGTGTTTTGGGTTTTTAGAAATTACCAATTACAAAACTGCAGGTATTATGTTTCCATCCACATCTTTTTATATATTTGTAAGCTCTTTCATTCAGGATTGGCAATAGCATAACAAAAAGGGGAAAAAAAAGAAACCAAACCAACAAAAGTTATACATTCTGCACAAAAGAGGGGAACTGAGCCAGTGCCTTCTGTTGTTTCTGTATATCCATGTCTGACATTCAGTGGTAATTTCTGAATGTGTTCATTGCAGGTTGATGAAAGAGGTGCAATTCTCCCTATGTTAGTGGAACCCCTCTCTTCACAAAGTGTTTTCTGTTACACTTTTTAAACTGAATTTGTGTCACTCCTGTAATAATTCTGTCCCATCCTCTCAACTTTTAGTTATTTTTAGCTGAGACTCTAAGAGCAGGAACATCCTCATAAATCTATTTCTGAACAGAGGTCCAAGATCAATTAATGCAGAGATGCACTGGGAATATGGAGTGATGCAGCTGTAACCCCTGGTCCCTCTGTGCTTCCCTCTGTTCCTCCTGGAGAATCTGCAGCTGAGGCAGAACTCAGGCTTCTGTGAGCTGCACTTCTTCCTAGTGCACAGGAATGCATGAGGAAATTTTCTCTAGCTTGGAACACTTCATCATCATGAGTGGGGAGCAGCCATTACCCAACTGACATAACTAAGAGCTTGATATATAAGAGCCAGTTAAAACAGTGTTTTCACTAATGGAAGAAAGGGCAATTTATGTCATGTTTGAAAGATAAATGCCAGTCTTGAGTGCCTGTGCTGTCATGGCAGCACAGATACCATCTCAGACTAACAACTAAATACCTGAATAGTTTTTTATGTAGGTTCTTCAGTTTTGCAATGGCTACATAGCCAGTAATGCCCAGATAAGGCACTACAGACTTTCTTCTGGCTCTGTTACTTTGGGGAATAGCTGGAGTATAAATACTAATTTTTGCACAAAAGGGAAAATAGCGTTAGAAAAAATAGAGCAATCTGGAGAAAAAAATGTGAGATTTTGCAATTATTTTCCACATGACCTGGACAAGTAATGAAGGAGTTACCTGCACTGACAAACCAATAGCCCTAGCACATCTCTGTATCCCTAATTTCATAGATACTGAAATGGTTTGGCTGGGGCTGATATGGCTGCAGTGTGATAGTGTTGCTGGATAGACCCACTGTGGCTCCTCTGCCATGTGAAAGGGAGCACATGTGCTACAAGGTAGAGTATTGCTCAGACAATCTGCCTCCCCAAGAAAATTGCTGCCTATCTGCACTTGAAATGCCTGGTTTGGAAAAGAAGCTGGGAAGTTATAGTGGCTTTCTCTAAAATATTTCTGCTGTTTGTCCACAAAACTGGGAGTTTGCTTTTTATTTCAGTTTCATAGCATTATTTCTACTTCACTATTTTCTCACAGTAACAGAAGATATATAAACAGATTTTCAGTGGATTGATAATGGCAGGCAATTTCTCAGCTTGAAGTACATCTGTTGGTGGGACATCTGTGCAGAGTGCAACAGCTCTAATGAACATTATCAGAATACAGTAGTACAGTGCAGACTCAGGAAGAATTATTTGGAAAGCCTGTTCACCAAATATATCACCCTGAGTGAGGTCCTTTGATGAAAAATGCTTCCAGCTACTATAAGAGTATTCAAATAAAATTCTTTTACGTGTCAGTGAAATATCTGGAGCCCATCCATGAGTGGCTGGAAAAAGTGAGCAGTATATAACCAGTGTCAAGTATCAAGGATCCAGCTTTAAGTGTTTTCTATATGCAGAAGAGGCCAAGCTTTATTTAAGAGTTAAATATTCAGAAAGTTGGTTCTACTACCTTTATTGGGATGTGAAATATTCTTGATAGTGTCAGAAAAAATGGTGTGTAACATACTGTGGAATAAGTAGAAGAATGAGCTAGTATGTTTCTGAATCAAAGTACCAAACCAGATTCCAGGGCAGATTATGACTTTTAAAAGGAGGTTCAGTGTGAATGGAGGAAAACAAGCCATGCCAAAGCAGCATTCCCATGAGAACTGTAGCTGAGTCAAGTTTCTTTTTCTGGATACTGTAGAGTTAAGAGGGTGAACAGATGAGCAAAGATCTGATCACCCCTCCATCCTAACACATTGCACTGTGCACCAATTTTCCTCTGTCCTGGGCTTCAGTTTGAACTCATTATCCAAATTATCCTTCTCTATAGTCCATTTCAGTGCAGGACAGAAGGAATTTATAAATACTAAATGTGATATTCATTGTTTTATTAAAAGCTTCAAGTAGAGATAAAAGTTCTGTTTGCATTGGAAAGCAGCCACAGGCAAAGTTTATTTGCTAATTCAGTGCCAAGTTGAACTGCAAATACAGAGAGAGATTCTCTTTACCCTGACCACAAAGCCCATAAACCCTTTAGCCAACTAAGGGAAGTCCCTATTTGTGAAAATTAATGTGAACATTTCAATTTCTGCAGTCTATACACATTTTCTTTTGTTTGTAATACAGAAACCTCCTTTGGGATTTTAGAAATATTTTAATATCGTGCGAGTGGAACCCTGGTTATATCTTTAAAGGTTTAAAGGCTGGAATGTTACTAAAAACTGGTGAAAAAGGTGGCACTACTATCTGCAGCTTTGCTCTAGGGTTCATTATAGGCTTGAATATGTCAGTCTCAGTGTTTCCATTCCTCCTGTGTGCTAACTGACACAGGAGCACTTGACAAAAAGGGCAGTGATGCAGCCCAGCTTGTGTCCAGCTCATATATATGCATGATTTTAACATCCTGTAAAAAATCCTTCTTGCTCTCTCTAATTATTTTGATCATGCAAATCTTTGATTTCACTTGAATGCTTTTATGAATCTTTTATCAACTTTATTTTTCAAGAAAGATTTTTTTTTCTCTGACAGGGACATGTTCTTTCAGTGTTGGTAACAGCATAGTCTTTGTAGATGTAACATCCAGCCTTTGGCTGGCAAACAAATCTATTTTTGCCAAAAGCATAAACCTATGTGCAAATGCATGATTCACTGTATTTAACAGCAATGTTACAGAGAGAAAATATTTAATAGAATCACATCATGTTTGTTTGGTATAAAGTTTATCTGATAGTTCTTTTTCTTCTGATGCTTATCATTTTGATGTCATCTCTAGAAACACTGATATCTTTCAGAATAGCTTTAGCTTTTGGGAAAAATGCTCGATTTTATTTACAGATAAATTCATGTTTCACCTGCAAAACAGTAAGTGAGAGTATACATAAGAATAAGGGGATGCTTTTGTCTCCTGGCAAACATCTCCATAGCACCAGCATTTATTTTCCATTATAGATTCTTCTTAGATTCTGCATCCTCCTAGAAGGATTGTAGATATCTTTCTAGTCTCTAACCAGTTATTGAATAAAAATATATTTTCTTGCTTAAAGATTCCTAAAGCAATGATTAAGGAAAACTCAAAGTGCATTTTCAAAGGGCATTTCAAATGGGAAATGCCATGACATCTGGGTTGTTTGAGAGAGCCTTTGGTGAATGACTTTGCATGAGCAGCTCTTGATAAAGAGATTTCACATCATAATAATATCATAGTCCTCCCTTCTTCTGGATGAAGAATGTGGTCATATTCATTTACAAAATACCTGCCTGCAAAATCCTACAGTATGGAAGTAGGTAACATATTGGACAAAAAGAATTTCAAAATAGTATTTGTAAAAATAAAATAATCATTATGCTGAAAGTGCATTGAGGAATCTTATGTGCTTGATAAGAGAAATATCTGTATTAATTTTCTTACACTAATCCACAAATCTGGGAGTATGTAATTTAGACTTTTACCACTGAAAATCTTCCTGAAATATGCTTTGCCCTGTAGTATATGCTCTGTGGCTAGAAATTGTGGCCTTATTTTGAATCCCAATCCTTCCCACACTGCCTTCAGTGGTACAGACCATACTTCAGTGTAAGCAGCCAGGAACTGATTGTGAAGCAGTTGATCTGGGATATTCCTCCAGATTTTTGAGGTTTCCTTCTGTAAACATTAAGACAAGATTTAACTTTGAAAAAGGTCTGTAAACCAACAGACTGAAAGAGTTTACAGATGATTGTAAATGAGTTTTGAATTTTTAATATTTCAAACTGGTTGTTTCTTTAGTTGCTGGGTGGTTTTTTTGGTTTTTTTTCTTGGTTTTGTTTTGTTTTTCCTGAAATAATGACTTGATATGTCAAAAGAAACATTTGAAAAGGCAGTTGTCATTATTTTTTTAATTCCATAGGATTCTTTCCCAAAATTAAGTCACAGCAACATGCCTGTTCTTAGAAGCACTTTCATCTTTTACAAGCTAGTGTTTTCCAATTAAAAAAAAAATAAAATGTTGTTTTGTTTTCAGAAATTTCAGTATTGCATTCTCAATGTGAGATGCACCATTTTCTCCACTGGTCCCTACCACTTGTTAGCAAAATCAACTGTAGCCATAGTAAAGACTGTGTTTAAGATGAAAGTTGGGATTTTTTTGCCCTTTATATTGCATTTTGTGATTCCCATTTTTATTTTTGTCAGCTGTTACATTTTCTTGAGTGTGCCAGCACACAGACTTGTATTTAATGTTTCCAATAAATGCTATGGGCTTCTGCTTCTTAAGATTCAATAGGAAATATTTCGATAGTCCTTCCTGTCTTGATGAGTGTGAGGTTGTGCAGCTGTAAGGAAAGCCAGAAAAGGTTTAATTCATAACATTTGTACTTTTTTTTTTTTTTTCATAGATTTTTGCAGATGTTACTTTCTGGTGTGGCTTTTTTATTTGGCTTCGCCTCTGCTTTGTTCTCATATTTCAAATTTCAGTATGAAGTAATAAATGACTGTGGTACATAGAGAATTTACAGATGGATCATGATGTCTCTTTTCTTTTTTCCACACTGTTTGGGAAAAGTCATATTGCATTTAACTTCTGAGAGAATGCTTTAAAAATCCAAAAATCATTAAGACTCTATTGGTACGTGTGCCACAGAAACTGATGTGAAAGATAGAAACCACTGATTAATTAAAATTAATGGTGTTTTCAGAGTGAGGAGGACTGAAAAGGACTAGTGAATTACCAAAGTAAAAGCTATGATGAGCTGATTGTTTAAGAGGGCAATATAAATTACATTGTGCTTCTCAAGGTCTCTGTTTAAAATATTATATACTTAACAGGTTTTCTAGAGTGAGACATTCACTGTTATTAGGTAGGTAGAGACTAAATTCTCTGGCCCCCTCTGCAGGCATGCAGAGCCCAAGAAACAATTCAAATGTCATGCTGTGTCTACAGTAGGACTGGAACAAAATGGGCAGGAAAAAAAAAAAGAGTAAAAAAAAAGGTCTCCATGCAGGTGTACAAACACACCTACATTCTGCAAGTCAGAAAAGCATGAAGGCTATTAACTTTGTGCTAATGAGTGGGGGCAGAGAATGAGACTGCAGGTTTCTTAACAAGCCCTCTTAAGGCAAATGGGAGCAAGGGCAGCAACTGTGACAAACTGGAATCCCTATCCACGGGCCAGGGTTCTGCTTGGTCAGTCCAGGAGTCCCAGGGGGTGTATTTAATAAATGAAGGATCTCACCTGAATATTTTCCAGGCAGTAAATAAATCAATTTTCCAGGCAGTAAATAAATCAATTGACAGGGATGGTGAGAGCATGGCCTCTCTTTCTGAGGGTGGCAAAATAAAAGCCACCCCTGGTTTTGTCAGACCCACAGACACCTATAGATGTCAGATGATTTCAACATTCTTTAAATAAATGTGATTTTTCTCTCAAAGCCATACAAAAGATCTCTCTCCCCTTTTTCTCTCTTCCTCACACATGCACAAGCACCCTGCTGCTTTGCTTTCTTCCTCTGGAGTGATGCCAGGAGACAGTTTAAAGCAATTTCTAGGATTTGAAATAAACAGGACTTGAGCAGATAATGAGTTAATACTAGCACAACATAAAGTTTAGTTTAAAAAAATACCCTGCTTACTGAGTTCTGAAAAGAACAAATTAAATATATTAAAGAGGAAAAAAAAATAGTTAAAAGCACTACATGATAGTGTCAGTTGCTAAACTATTGATTTGTCTTGCAGAAAGTCTATCCCATAGGAATGTGTCACACAACTATAAAGATGTACAAAACAGAGTGGGTTTTTTTTAATTCTAGTTGGCTATTTTTTCTCTTGGAGAAATCTCACCTTGCTGGGCATGAGCACCACAGGTTCTTACCAAAATCCCACCTCTTTTTCCAGAAAGTGGACTGGGTTGACTAGTATTAACAAGCATCTCTTTATACCTTTCCTTCAGAGCACAAGGATTCTTTTGAGCTCTGTAATGAAGGTTTATTCTTTCTGGAATTTACACATTGGTCTAAGCTCTGCCCTGGCTTGCAGCACTGTGACCCCATTGAACAAGTTCAGTGGGGTTATGTGGGGATAACTGAATCTGACCTTCTGACTCTCATTATAATCATCAGAAAAAGAATTTTCTTCTTTCTAGGTTTATAAAAGTCCATTTTCACTGAGGTTTTTTAAAAGCTACATCTTAGGAAGTTCATTCACATTCTGAACATACCAATAGAGAAGCTTAAGAGCAGGTTGTTGATATAAAGCAAAGATATATTATCAAATATGCTGGAGTACTCCAGCAACAAATCACTTTTCTGTCAGTCACGTGGAAAAGGGACTGCCACAGGGTCCAGAAAACCCCATAGTACTCACACTTCATGTGTACTCTGTGAGCTGGCTCCAGCCCCTCTCTAGGAACTATAGATATTTCCTGTTTTGTAAAATGTTCTTAAGCCAGCAGGAGAGTGAGGAAATTTGAAAGAAAGAACTTCAGGCAAAATATATCCCTGAAAGATATAAGCTAATTTTGTTTTAATGTATTTTTAATAATAAGACTGTTCTGACTGTTGGGGTTTTTACAGTACATTTTCTTTAATACCTATTTCATCTTGAATATATACAGCTGTGTGTATCAACTTTGTGTCCCAGAACTATTTTTGAAACAACTGATGCCCTTCTGAGTCATTTTGCACAACAAGAGGTACTATATTCAAAAAGCTTTTCTCAACCCAAATCTTGCTGTGACTTGCTTCTCTCTCCCACCTCCTCCTTCAGCCTCATGCTACTGAGTAATTCAGACTTCAGGTTATGCTTTCTTAAACCAATTGCTATTTCCTGAATACCTCTAGATTCCTTTCAGGGGAAAGTTCTGACAAATCCTTTCAAAGACAGCTGGAAGGTACTTAAACCTGCCCCATTAAAATCCAGATGTAAATAAAATGTCTATTTTTTCACTGCAAACAGGTACATTTCTATATTGAAAAGAGATAGTTACATATAGTAGCAATATAACCAAGGTCTAATAATGTATTTGGTTTTGCTGTTTCCATGCAGGTATCAAATTGTTTGTGACATGGGTCTTAAATTCACAACCTTAGGGACCAGTTAAGTATCAGGGGAATTATTCCTATGAAAAGGAACCTCTCAAGAACTGTAGTAACTCCAAACTGTGGTCTTAATACTTTTCTCTGGTAAGGTCAGCAATGTATTAGTTACTTGACGGGCAGCAGGGAAACCATGGGATAATAGAAAGAAAAAAAGGTTAATTTAACATGTAAGTTCAATAATTAAGCAGGCATTGACCTTACTGTTATTTGTTATGGTCTTTTATTTTCAATTTAAAAGTTATTCCTTAGTTGTGTTGCTGCTTCTTCACTAATTCTCAGCTTTTCTGAAGGGTGTGTCAGGGAGAAACTATCTCCATGGATAACCCTTAAGAACTGGGAACTAAACAGAAAATCAAAACTGAAGCCTGAGTTGAAGTGGGAAACATTGTGGAGAGGCTGCCAAATAAAATGGGACCAGAAAGGGACAAAATGAATAGAGGCAGTGGTGGATAGATGAGAGGGAGTTATTCATGGCTCTGAAAGCATGATGATATCTTAACTTGATGGAGACAGGCAGAACTTCTAAGAAGGAAGCCATTAGACAAATAAATGTCATAAATTTACAAGTGTCCTGTGTTGCACTGCATGAGTTAGTCCTGTCAGGCCCTGGCACGTCTTCAGATACTAAAGAGTATGTTATAAATTCCTACTTATAACTGATACTGAGGTTGTTGAAATAAAGTGCATATGGTGTCAAAAGAGTTAATCTTTTAATCTGAGTTTGCATCTTGAAGTGTGTAAGAACTAAGTTTTATATTTTTTCTTGTTTTAGTGAAGAGCACATTAAATCTTTAATGACAGATTTCCTTGCTTTTATTTTCTTTCTTGACATTAACACTTAGAAGTTATGTCCATTTTTCCATTTCTACCAATACTGATGTGTATTGGCCTAAGCAAAGGAAGAACAATTCTTCTATGATTTTTTTTTTCTTTTTCTTTTTTTTCCTAATCTATTAGAAGTATCCAGTTATCTGATATGGCAAATATTTAGTTTGGTTTAGTCTTTGTAGTTGGTGATTTCTACTAAAACACTTGATTTTGTTCTGAGGCCATCCAGATTAGTATTACAGGCTGTCTAACATTTGGGATTCTACAAACATTTGCTACCTGAAGCTGTGAGTTGCTCAGATGGCTTTCCAGAACACACAGACAAAAGTTCCATTGAAATGAATAGCTCTATTCATTTGCAAAAAAAACCCAAAAACCTGAAAGAACCAAGCAATATGTTAAAAAGGGTTCTTGGTGCATTTATATAGCTCCTGCAGAAGTCACCAGCTTTAGTTATAGAACTTGCTATTTTAATTGTTATGGTCTTTGCCCATTTCATAACAACTCCCTTTGGACTTTATGCTCCTGTCTGGGATCTTTAAGTGTCTACCTTGTGAAAACACTGCTAGCACATGGCAGAAAATAAATGAAGACCAGGTCCAGGCTTCTGAACTCCTACATTCATGAGGAATTTTAGTAACAAAAATAATCCTAGAAAAGTAAATGGGATTCACCATACAAGTGCCAATTGCCATACAATTACCTACATGCACGTTTGTAGGATTAGGCCCAAGACATATATTAATAGCTGCAAAGGTTTTAGAGTTTTTTGCTTCTGGCAGGCTTTGAATTTTTATCCAGAAAGACTGATTTGGCACCTCTAGAACCACAGTGACTAAAAGGGAGGAAATATTGGCAACAGCAGCAGTTGTTCTAACCTACTCATTTTGGTGCAGTTGCAAAAAAAATTTAACATTGTCACTAGCATTCCTCAATTTCAGCCAAGTGAAACTTCCCCATCTTTTTTTGCAAACTGAGACTTTGTTGTAAATATGGTGACATTTTATTCCTTAGAACAAACAGCAATTCTATAAGTATCTGTCAGCTTGGAAAATTTATCCACTAACTGAAAAGATATACACTTTCCTAATTCTTTGTTTCCATTTTCACAAATTGTTGAGGCAAAACCAAAAGGGGGTTTTGCTTTTTCTTCTAGAAAAGCATAAATCTGGGTATTACTAAAGAATAATGTATTTTGCTCTGACATAGATCCACATTAGCCACACAACCCAAAGGATACATCCCAGTAAAGTAGATCCAAAATCTGGCCAATGTGATGGATTTTGTAGTCTTATTACTCTCTTTTTCCTGTGCTGTTGCTTCACCCTCTTCATCCCCTTGACAACCCTTGCCTTCCCCTGGCTAGGTTCTTTCCCACTGTAGTCTAAGGTGTTGCTGCCAAAATCATCATCTTCTATTCTAAATACTTTTCCTTTCAGCATCTTGAATGCATTTATTGACTTCCCACCTACTCCCCACATTGTTCTCCTTGTTTTTACCTCCAAGATGCTTAAAAAAAACCAACCCCAAAAACAGATTTTGCTTTACTTTATACTCTCTTCTTCCATTTCTTTTTTTGTTCCTTAATATCTCTCATTTTCCCTTTGCCTACCAACCCTGTCTCTTGGAAATGCAATGAAATATAGAGGAAAAAAACTTTCCCCAGTATATAGTGGTCTCTCCATTTTAAACTCAATTCTTTTTTACAGTCTTCATCAGGAAAACTAATAAGCTCTTTGCCCTCTAGTAACTGAACTTCCCATTTTTTTGTCTGGCCTGTGTGAACTCAGTTGTAAGATCTTTGGGACCTTACCTTTCATGTTCTGAAAAGCTCTGTGTGAATTGATGATACTACAGAGGCCTTGGAAGCATAGGCAGTGAATATGAGATTACATGATGAAAAAACAAACAAACCAGTGTTAAAATTCAGCAGGTCATCATATTGGTCTCATTTCTGAAGCCATCACTGCAAAGTAACAGTGAGTCTGGCCCATTTTCCTTTCACAGCAGTGTGTATCAGACACATTTCCAGTAAGAGAACTAAAAAGATGCTGGGGATGCCAGTGAGAGGAAAAGCAACACAACAGTTTCATTTAGCTTTTTGAGCCAGCTTGACAAGATAGAAAATAGATGTAGCAAATTTTATTTTAATAAATATTTCATTTCTTGTCTCAGAACAACTTTGCTATCCTTTATTTATGAAGTCAATAGTAATCAGCAGAAACAAAGAGAAGATAAATTCAATCTTTGGTAACACTGGTCTTGGTGAGTAGAAGCCTTTAGCAGAAGGTGCTAAAGCATTTCTGTGACTGACCACTAAATATTGGTCACTTCAGCCAACAGAGTTGTTTATAGAGTATCCTACAGCTAACCTTCTATACACAGCTCCTCTTTTGAACGGGTTCTTGTAAGCACAGCACAGACATACATAACTGTTCAGCTGATACCTTTAAACAATTCAAATAAATATTTGCTGATGTGTTTAAGCCAGCAAATTATTTCTGTTTTTACAAGCCATAAAAAAAAAAGAACCTTAATTTTGATAAAATGGCAAATTTTTAGCAGATTTTATTGTGTTAGTAATTTTATCTGTAATATAAATTATCAGTATCATCAATATAGCTAAATGACAAATGATTAAATAATATGGCATGCACAAGCCATTGTTGTTTTATTGGTGAAGACTTGTTTCTAGGCTATATTTGTGACAAGGCGTAAATATATATATATTTTTTTTTCTAATTTCTTCAGAACATGCAGAATGATAACCACTGGTTTTAGACACAGTGCCTTCAGGGAGCCTTCACCCTTAGTAGGCAATAAAATTGAAGTCACTGTCAGGTTAAGTCTATCACTTCTTTGAACAAAGTTTCTTTCATTTATAATATGCATACATTATTTTCAGTTTATTTATTACCATTTCAGAGCAAAGATGTTGGACTGATGTTAGGTATCTTGAAGCAGAATAATATTTAATTTAGTTTTTTAAATTAATTACTGATTATTTTCAGCATGTGTGCAATATCCTCTTCAATGTTATAAAAGCAGTTTTTAAGTGATTTGTGGATCATATATTTTAATATGTAATAAGATGATGCTGGGGCAAAATAAATTCCTTTAACAAGATCTCCCAAGTTCTACATCTTCATAAGCTTGAAATGAACACCTTCATGTCATTTTGAAAGGGCTTTAGGATAAGTCCCTAGGAAAATGTCTTTTATCTGTCATTTGAATTTCTGTTATGTAGAGGCCAATCCAGACAAGGCAATCCTGCACAATGGAACTCTAAGACATTTTAAAAGCCTCTATGTTGTTTGGGTATCACATGGCAGCAATATATTTTCCATGACTTGTTTGCTAAGAGCCTTGTCCATATTCCAGAATATTCTTATTGTTAGTGTTACTATTTGTGCCATGGCTGTTAGAAACATCATAGAATTCCCATCTTTATGGTATTGAGTCTCAGAAAAGAAAAGATACCTCATGAATTTGCTACTAGGCAAATTTACCAAATACTCAGCCATAATATTGTCCAGTGCTTACGCTGAACAACAAAAATCATAAAGCACTGATGACAAAAAAATCCCCAAACCAAACCAAAACCAAACAGTTTTAGCAATAAGAATGTACTTGATTGAGTTTACCAGTGCATTAAGAATGATAGAGAAAGAAAATAATCAAATGTTGCATACAAAGTATGAATTGTTTGACTTTTTGCTTCCTCTGTTGAAAACAGTCTACATTCCAGTCCTCCATGGGGAGACTGCCCCTTTTTTACAGTCTTTTTCCTTTCTCTTCCTTTCTAAAAAGCACATCTACAAAACGTGGCTGCACTTGTAGAATGTATTCTACATTTCAGCAGATTCTCTAAGCTGCAGAGAATGGGAGACTGCTTTGCAAGGTCTGTTTCCACTCAAGGATTCGAGCCTCTTGTTTGGCAAAGCCTTCTGGGAATACATTTTCCTGGTCTGCATTCCAGTAGCTTTTTATTTCCTGTAGCTGTGTCAAAAGCAGTAATAGTAAAGTCTAAAGAACGGAGCAGGTTACTTTATAATATATGTACCATATGGCTTTGCAACCTTCTTTCTTCATTTGTTTGGAAATGATTGCAGAGGTTAATAGTGACTCTGTTCACTAATTGCTGTCCCATGTGCCATATTCAAATATTTGAACTTGTCTGTCAGTGAAGAAGTTATGTTTTCTTTTCAGATTTTCTCTTAGATCATTACATGATTAGAGGAAGTTAATGACAATTTTTCAGAAAATTGGCTTCAACAGCCATGTATTTTGGATCATCATCATCTCCATATGCTATATATTCACTTTGCATTATTTATTGCTATATATTCAGGACTGCTTTTCTATGAAAAGAAATATCACTTCTTGCATTCACCTATTTCTCAGCATCACGTGAAGCCCTAACACCTCCAAATTGACTGGCAATTTACACAAGCTGCAAATTATCTTAAGTGAGACAGTAACATTAGAGCAGCAGACCATACTGAGGTGATGTTCTTTATGATAAATTCCAAACCACAGTCTTTATAAGCTGAGATTTCAGTTATGAAAAAGTACCCCAATGTTAATCAATATTGCTTTTCCACAGAACATTGGTCATCTGTAATTTAAAAACAAAACAAATGTTTTGTTTCCAGGTAACTTGCAAATTTTATTGTTAGTGCAAATATAAAATCTTATTGTATGCCTTAAAAAATGGCATAATTATAAGGTAAGAAAGTAGATGATGAAGTTATGAGAGGCTCCCTTGTTGTTAAAATAGTGCATGTATTTGAGCTTTATTATTTATTTTATTTACTCTTAGTCCTACAATGTAATAAATAGTTTTCACAGAACGTTAGGGATTGGAAGGGACCTAGAAGATCATCTAGTCCAACCCCCCTGCCAGAACAGGGGCACCTAGACTAAGTCTAGACTAAGAGAGAGGGCTTCTTTAGCATTTCTCAAGTCCTAAGCAGCAAGACAGTAGGAATGTCCATCTACAAGTGGTTAAAACAGGACAAAGAAATGAGAGCAGTAGCAGAGAAAATGGAAGACTTTGGTTGATGGTTTGTTTAGTTGGCTTTTTTTTCCACTGGAATATAAAACTGAGGAATGAACTGGGTCAAAGACAGAGGGTGAAATAAGACACTGAGCAGCTAAAGGAGCCATCTGGACTAATCTTGTATTTACTGATATATTTAGTTTACAAGTTATCAGTGATGAAAGGAGAAATCAGGGATGTTGATGGAGAAGGGCAGAAAGGGCAAAAGAATCCTGGCTAAAGAAGCTTGTCTTTTAACATTGATGTACATCTCAGATAATACAGCGCCAGGATGGATTCCTGAAACAAAACAAAACAAAAATGGGGCATTTATAACATGTCTTTAATTCTGACACTTTTGACAGAAATTTAGAACCAGTGAAGTGTAACAACTCTGGAGAAAAACAAGGCTGACTTGTAGGGCCATCACACTATTAATCAGCTAGTGTGGGAAACTGTATGTGTTAAGTGCTGGGATGAGGAGAAGTGATTCCTTGGCTGGACAGACTCTGTGTCAGTGGTGTAACTCAGCCTGCCAGAGATTTCCTATTTGTAACTGCAAAATGGCAATGCAAACTTTCCACTTAAGCTCTCCTAAGATCTTCATCATTTAAACCAAATGAGAACCTGCTTATTACATCATAGGCCAGCCATGAGGCAGCAAGAGTCACCGAGCTGCTGTTTCATCAGAGAGAAGTCAAGGGTGTCTTACACTATAACAGCAATAATTCTTTTTATGCCCACAGTGTTATGAAAATGTGCCAGCTATAAAGCAAACACCTTGAAACACTCAAATTTGGACAGGCAGCCAAGTCAGAAAATGAATATGAGGAAAAAAGACAGCTATTTAATTTTACAGTGAGCTTTTCCACCCTATCCAATTACAGTTTCCTGGTTTAACATTAGTAATTCTGAATTAAGTACTTCAGGAAAATTTTAGATGCTCTCCCTCCATGTTTGGTGCTTTTTTTAGAGATTCAGTTCTCACTTACCTGAAATTTCATGTGACTATAAAATACTTGAATGAAGACTGAGTAGATGTATTTATTTAGCTGCTTCTTGTTCACCACTGTACTTAATTGTAATGCTTTCTGTCCTTTTAAGAAAGTCAGGTAGGGAGAAAGGAAATACTTGTCTGTTTGTCAGAGAGCTGAAGAGTTGAAGAGACAAATTACCCAAGGTCTTCTGGTGGCACAAATGAATCAGGTTATCAGATGGAAAGAATGAAAACAGTAGCTAAAACACTAAAATAAGGGCCATAAGGGATAGCTGCAGAAGAATAATGTGGGGTTTTCTGTGAGGAAATAGCTACATGATAAAAACCTTCTTGACATGACTTGGTTTACTTTGTGCTCTTTAACAGAGAGTGAAGTGAGCTATAAAGTCTTTTTAACCAACAGCACTTTGAGGAAATGATCTCCACTGTCTAGTTACAGAGTTTTGTTTAGAATGTTTATTTGATCTAATTCTATTTCTCCTTGTACTAGGAGAGACTGAGAATATAAATTTCTTATTCAACTTTTTCATGTCATTATTTGTCATGATCAATATATGACTTATTTTAATCCTCCTAATCTTGCTCATTGTTTAACACATTGTTAAACACTTGAATACAAAATCTCTAAGATTACATGTGTAAATTGTCAGTCATGTCATTTCAGTTAAGATCCTATGTGCACTTGTGCATAAGTGTGCCAGGCATCTTTCAGCAGACTCTTTCTTAAGCATCTCTT
Organism: Corythornis vintsioides; assembly: GCA_025447755.1. Classification (NCBI taxonomy): domain Eukaryota; kingdom Metazoa; phylum Chordata; class Aves; order Coraciiformes; family Alcedinidae; genus Corythornis; species Corythornis vintsioides. The sequence goes on along the minus strand of JAOEGS010000563.1, from coordinate 3,657 downwards.
ATATAAGTAAATTCTGTAGTGTCTGCTGATGAGCAGATCAACACCATGGGGTCTGCAATATTGATTCAACATATAATTTCTTAATGCAGAATTTCACATACTTTCCATATATTATTCTTCACTTCTCTGCTGATCCTTCTCTCGTTTGTTTTTTTTTTGGCTGACAAAGTATTCTGTTCCAATGTGCAAAATAAAATGGAGATGTCTGTGGTTTGAAAGGGTAGCTCCTTGGTTTTAGTGTGGTAGAACAGTGTTTCTGTTCACAACAGATAGGGTCAAATATTCAATGAAAAAAAAAAATGTTTGGTTTTAAACCTTTCTTCTCCAGAAAAGACAGAACGAAATTTTGATGTGTATCTCAGTTTTGGTATCATTTGGATTGGTGAACAGAGAGGTGATGCAGGTCCCATTCCCCCTTGCTGATGATTAGCCCTGTATTGAGAAAGACTCTGCTACTGCTGTCTGTGAGAAAGTGTCTCCTGCTACCAGCCCCCCCATCACAGACAGTGCTGAGACCATGGCAAAAAGGAAAATGGAGAGATCAGACTGTTTCATAGCTACCCTCACTGACAGACTGTCTTCTGGCAGTGCCATCTTGCAGAGGTTGCAGCAGTCCACAGCTTGCACTGATGTCCAAAACTGAGAACACTAAATTAGGGAGTACAACCAGCTCCTCAAAGGTCTCCTCTCTTTGCTTCACTGAAGCAGATAATGTAAGACCCAGTGCTTGTGTCTGATGTAGTCTGAAAGGATGGTTCCCAGTGCTGCTGCTGCTTCATTACTGTCCCTTTCAATAATCATGGATAAAGACCAGGATCCTAAGAGAGGCAGAGAGCCATGAAGTGTCAGTAGGAACTGATAAACCCCATCTGAGTTTTCACATGGAGTTAAAAGTTAGCTGTTGACTTCACAGGAAATAAAGTGCTGTTACTACATCACCACCAGCTAAACAGAATGTGCTGAAAACCTGTCAGACCAGCTGCCAAAGGTCTTGTTTCTTACAGGAGTTTTTAAATGAATTCAAGGGGCTTTTGAGTGCTCTTCAAAGAAAATTTAATATCTAAATACCAGACAGATAGCATATCATACTTCCTTATGGTTCAGAAGCAAAGAGAGTTCAGACTAAAATTCATTTGCAGACATCTGTAAAACACATTGCAATGGAATGACAATAGATGCAATCCATAACTTGAAGTGAGCACTTGTTCTTTATTATGAAATACTGATAGAGTGACACAAAACATTGCTTTTCAAGCAAGTGTGCTCAGTGCAGTCTAAAAAACACAATATAACTGCATGCCAGAGGTTGATTTTCTGTTGCCAGTGAACATCTGCTTGATATACACAGACATCTTGTGATTAGGCTCCACTCAGTAGCTAGACCAACAAATGAAAGGAGTAGTGGGGAGGAGGATGAACAAGCTTTCTTTCTGCAAGTAATAAACAAACCATAAATGTGTTTATTTTTATAAAGAGTGGAAATAAAGATTCGGAGATCAAAAGGTATTTGCTTTCAGCACATTTCTTCATTGGAGCTGGCTCTTTATAGATGACTGCCAATGAAAAGTTAACAAGTGTATTTTCTGGAGGAAAGAGACTTTCATCTGTTTAATTTGAAGGCTTAATAAGGAAATAACATGCATATTAATTTATTATATGCACGACTGACAAACCCCCCTGTTTTTTAAAAGTAAGTATTAGGTTAGAAAATTAGGAAGTAGGGGTTCAGTTCAAAATCTGCTGAAGATTCTTAACAAGTGTTTTTAGGTACATCACCCTCCAGTTAAATAACCTAGAAATTTTATTGCTGATCTTATTTCTGTCTGGGACATTATTGCCATTCAAGAAGATTTTATATTCTATAAAGCCACAAAGGAGTCTTTCATTTATCTAGGCTATCTTGCAACCTAAAAAGGTCAAAAGATCTCCTTGAATCAATTCCAGTAAAAGAAAAAAAAATAATTTCTGTAAGCACCTACATGAAGAACAAGTATGTAAGAAGGAGGGAAAATTATTCTGTGCTAATGAGTGGCATTTTCATTATTCTCAATATTTGCTGCCCCTCTAGTCTATATGAAATTTTACCATATGGCAAGAAGAATCCAAAAGAGATTTAATATATATTTATTTAATTGCTGAAGAATGTCCATCTAACTGATTCCTTATGGTGGAAATATTCTATTTCTCCAAGTTCTTATGATTTCAATGTTTTTCGACTGTATCTAACAAAAAATCTTCCTTTCTGACCATTGAAACCAATTACTCATCTATCTTATTGTCCATTTTTGGTAAAACATCAGGCTCTGGGATCTTAGCAAATAGTGTTACCTAGTTTAGTAAGAACATATTGCCTTCCTAAGTGGGTAAATTCTATTTAATATTTTTGCATTTCTGGTAAATAGACATACCTCTTGAAGAAGGGGTATTAAATATTAAAGATCCAACATAGCACTATATATTTTAACATTTCATTGGCATCTCTTGCCCAATCTATGCAAAAAAACCATACCATGCTTGATTAAAACCTTTTCATAGGTTATATATCACATCAGTGATAATAAATAACACAAATCACAGTTTCTGTGCTTATAAAAATCAAGGAAATTTTGTTCTATCCAATCCTTAATAAAATGACATATAAAATATACTAGTCTGTATATCAGTTACTCAACTGTTTCCAAAAGGCTAGGAATGAACAGATTTTTTTTTTTTTTCAATTTATGCAATCTTAAGGAGATATTGACTGTAATTCATTGTCTCATAAAAAATAAATCAGGTACCATTGCCATACATAACCTTTCCAGTGGTCACTTATGAAATATATTTGTTTTATTCTACAAATGAATGCTTAGAACATAAAATAGAATGAAAGATGCAAGAACCTTATACATGGTGGCCAGAAAATAAAGTTTTAACAACTTGTTAAGGCATATTGCAGTGCATTTTTAAAAGTCCTAGATTTAGTATTAAACATGTATCAACCTAAGAAGTAGAAAAGAGCCCATAAGAAGTAAAAAAAGAACTCATAAGAACAGTCATGTATTTTAAAACCATTGTTGATATTTGATGAAATTTCAAGCCAACAAGCAAGTCTCTATATAATAATTATATCCAAATATTTAGTTCTGAGTTTTGGAATATATATAAAAAAAAGAAAAAAAAAAAGAAAAAAGCACATTCAGGCAAACAAAAATTGCTCTGAAAATGATTTCTAAAAGATTTCATACTTAGCAAAACAGCACTGCTAGAGACTTACATAGCACTTCTTTTTGTTTTTAAAAGCCTAATCCAAAATCTATTTAAAGTTGATGAGAATGTTTTTATTGAATTCCATGTGCTCAGAACTGTTGTAAATGTAAAAGAATTGCTTCCAACTGGAAAGAGAAATATTAAATACACATATAGATTAATTTACATGGAGAAATAGATATCAAGAGTTATTTTTCTAAGAAACTCAGATTCTTTTTCATAGACAACTTCAAAGTAGCATTCTAAACAATAACCTCACTAATTTCTTAATATTTGAGTAATGAAACAATGTGTTTTCCACAGAGGAGCAGAGTATACTATAATGGATTCAATAGATAGATAACTAGTTTTCTGAAATTGTTTGCTTCAAAATAATACTTTTAATAGAATCAATATAGGTTTATATTT